>CABFPE010000081.1:657770-668294 GCA_900660155.1 Hofstenia miamia
ATGTATATATATATATATATATATATATATATATGCATATTTATATACATGTATTTGGAAAAGATGGGCCGAAATTTAATATAAAACTAACGATTACGCAACAATGCATGCTAATCAACGTAAAATCAGTGAATGCTATATAAGTTATTAACAATGTGTTTAAAAATGAAATTTACATTTTGAAGTTTTATATTTATATCATACACTCTTCTAAGTGTAAACTTAGCATCTTGAAATTCAGTGTGCAGATTTTTTTAGAGGTTTCCAACATACCAGATTTTGGTAAAACAACAAAAAATTGGTGAAATTTTTTGACAATTATAAAATTGGGCCTAGAATGGACAGAATTGGCATTAATTTAAATGTCCCGGGTCGAAACCGGTCTAAAGTTTCCAGATCCGGACCAGTCCCATGACCATTCTGTACCCCAATTAATGAAGGATATTTTTGAACATATCTATAAACAGTCTTTTTTGTTGTTTTCATAGGCTCAAAACCTTGTAAATTTAAAACTTTTTCAAAAATTCATTGAAAAATAGTTTTCTTTATTGTAATTCAATAACGCTGTAATTTTTAGCAAATAGATGTTTCCCAAAAATTTATATGCTTGAGAAAATTTTCTGACAATATAGACAAAGTATTTTTGTATCCACTGAAGACTGTAGGGCCAATACAATAATAAACATTAAGGTGAAAATACTAATTTGCATTTTAATACTAAGGAAATACTAATTGTATTCAGTGCCTGTCACCAAGGTTTCTTTGAGAAAATTGGAAAAAGTATCAAACTTAATTAGGTGCACGATTTGAACTTTGAAATAGTCGAAAGTTGAATGCCATGCTCTTTACGAAGAAGATGAAAAGGAAGAGGAAAAAATCCGAAAAGAATTGTCATTCAACTTTCAAGGACGGCTTGAGCAGGTTTTATGTCTGAATCATTAAATGGCTTAAAATATTTTTATAAAAATTAGTGTCTTATGAAGTTCATTGCAAGATGTATTATATATGAAACCTTAAACATTTTGATAAATACTAGTTCTGCAAAATGACGTTATTTTTTTTCATATTTCTGCAAATCAATCAACACTCTACTGCCGAATTTTGAAGCAGCATTTCTTTGATATTTAAGTTACAAAAAGAAATTGATGATAAACTGTCTACTAATGACTACTAAAAATAGAGTAATTACTTATTGTAAGGATTCGTTTTAAAATTTTTTGAAAATTTATTTAAAAAATAAATCACCTTCATAGAAAAGATGTTGGAACGCTGTTAACGGAAATCAATTACAGAATTTAAAGTTCAAGTACCTCTTATTTTAAAAACGGCGTTTTATCAAAATTGTTTAATATAAATCAATTAATAATAACAATAGCGGAGGTCAAACTTAAAATTTATCGTATCCCACAAATTGCTTTGTAGAAATCTCAAAATTTTTAATATCATTTTTAAACTAATTCAAACAGTAACATTTCAAAGACCAAAGCAATTTGTTTAAAACAACACTTTAAAAATATTTCAATAGAACTACTAATGAATTTCGTCTAAGTTGCATTTTGATTTATTCTGGAATACCTAATATAAAATATATCCAATGTTAAAGATCCAATTCAGTATCGTTAATCAGCAGCCTGATGATTGATGATGGTATGACAGTGGAACAATGATTGAAGAATATGCTATTATCAGATGGGACAATAATGATTTTAAACCAACTCTTTGTTTAATTGCAAAAACATCGAATTAAAGAGACAGTTTTTTAGAATTTGAATCTGGAAAATCGATTTGGACGTTACGGCAAATGAGGTAAGAACATGGATGGCTGGGCAATCTAAAAGCCAAGATTATTAAGACATTATTTCATTTAAAACTGCAACCGTCATTTTCTTTAACTGAAATGCCACAATCAGACAAGAGGAAATTTAAATAAAATTTCTCTAGGCTATCTAACACTATTTCCGACTTTATTGCAGTAAAATCAATTAAAAGTATGGGTGAGAGATAAGACTGAAGCTCAAAATTTGCATCTAATTAACTTAGTTACAAATATAAGAAAAAGTTAGGAAACTTTTATTGAGACAAAGTCATTTTAAGTACCTAAAAATAGCATTTCAAAGTAAAAGTGTTACAGTTTAAATAATGACAATTTTAAATCAATGAGCTGTCATATTCATTAAGTTCCTGACACTAAGCTTAACAATAATAGTTTGCCAATATTAATATCATAATAATCATATTTTCAATATTTGTGCCAGAATACTATTTTAATTTGAAATTGCGTCCAAACAGCAATTTTCAATCTCAAGCCTATTGAAATGATCTTTCAATAAATTTATAAAAAGTAAGATGTTTTCAATAGCTTCACAATAATTTTCTAAACATACGTAAAATTTCAGAAATTTTGACATGCAGAATTTGCTACAATATCACTACAATTGTTTTAAATTTTAATGTAATTTATATATATATATATATGTATATATATATATATATATATATATATATATATATATATTAGCTGAGTTGGAAACAAAAGTTGTCTAGCCCTGTCCGGATTTGTATGTATTTTATCCGGATTAACTGTCACATTCCAGGAGTCACAAATTTTCTTATTTTTCAAATCTAATGACTGTAGACTGTGTTATCAGTATGCCAACAAGCAGTTTTTTATTTATACCCGCAAGCAATATGCAACATTTTTATCAACAAGATCCCCTAATTAACTAGCTTATGATCAGCAGTACATAGAATAACACAATTTACTTCAATGTCTTTACGTTAAAATAATATGGTGTGTTCCAATATTTCCCTAAGCAACTTTTACCTGAAAAAAAATTTGTCTGAAATGGTAACGCATTTTTGCCTGTTCATCATGAAAACTAAATGTTTATTGACTTTTCAAAAGTTAGGAAACCCGTTTCAAAAAATTCTTTCTATTTCTGAGTCAAAATACTATATTTACCTTCATGTCACTGAGTTAAAATCTAAGTTTACTAATTGCGTGACATGTTAATTGCATTACGCGAAGAATCTTTCACTTGGTACACTAGTTGCAGGAATGGCAAAACCTCAACAGCAAGCTGAGAAAGAAAAGTGTCCTTGTAAAAAATCAATCGCAAGACAATAAACAACTTGGATGTAGTTTAACAGATTCAATTTCATAATCGGCATAAAATGCATGATTTCGAGACACTATTATGATACTACAATAACGCTAAAAATAATAAAAAATATAATGTTGATTTTGTCAGGATTTTAGTCTTGAATTTCTAGCATAGATTTTATCCGGATTTAAACTAAATCTCAATTTTATCCTGCCCTGCCCGGATTTATTCTGCTCTGATTATCCTGTCCGGACTCAGGCATAATATATATATATATATATATAGTTATATATATATATATTTGCATATGTATATATATATATATATATATATATATATATATATATTTGCATATGTAGAAATCAACTCTGCCAATTTTGACGTAAACATTGATCTCGATATCGATGGCATATAAAATATTGATAACTAATGCTATTTGAAATAGTCCTAACAACTTAGAGAAATCGAGAATGTAAATTTAAAAATAAATAACAGCAGCAATCTTAAAAAGCGTAATTATTTGTACATATACATTTGTATATTTCTAACACGTCTTCGCTATGATAATGAAAGACCATTTTCCAGTCAATAACTTTGATGTGTAACAAAGTTAGTGGGAAATCTGTTACGTAGTTTAATAAAGTACTTTTGGTTTGAGAACATGTGTCTGTTTACAATTATTTAACAATCAGGACAAATGACCAGAGCGAAATTTGGAATTAATTTAATTTATTCGGTATTGTGGCATTAAGTGGGTCAAGGAATATTAAGCCAAGTAAATAAATAATGTCTCACCTCCCTTGAAATAACGGCAATACATTATTTACTGCATTCAAGTGAAATTATTAAGGAATGTATTGGAATTATGGAAAAGGGTTTTAAAGGATTCTTTGAAATTCCAATTTTTATTAAATGTTGGGAATTTTTGCAGCTAATTTCAATTCACTCTAGCTTAAAAATTAATTGAGTTTCTTAATATATTGTAATATATTGCATTCCTTTAACAAAGCTTTGCGTAAGGATACATATAGGTAATTTTAAATTTTGAAACACGAATTTTTGCGAACTTGCATTGTATGTACTTAAGGATTGCAAATGCTTCAATACATTAAACATCGAGGCAACCCAAATTAGTAATTTCAGAAGTACACGAGACAAATTTTAGGAATCACATACATCTTATAGACATATTATAAAACATATTACATTGCATTATATAGCATTATGTCCAAATCTTAATGGTTAAGTAGCGTGGTGACTTAGAGGATCAAAACTTCTGACACATTATAAAATTTGTTGTGTTTATGTAACATAAAATTTTTTAAGCTCTATTCTTAAATGACAGTAATATATTTTGCATAAGATGTCACAATTTGGAAAGAATTTGGACATTGGCAGAAAGTTTCAATTTCAAGTGGAGATAGACACTGATTATCTCCATTACAAGGTTATAGCCACGCACATTATTTACGCTTTGTGCTTTCGCTATTTCACCGACATTTTATCTTGGTTGCGATCGAGTCTTTAAGGAGATCGATTATATAGATTAGTATTCGAGAGCTGATATAGCAGAAGTAAGCTTCACGCGTATCTCATGCTGACTTTATAAACATCTACTGTGATAAGAAGTTATAGAATTCATTATTTATTAACGCTAACAAATAATTTTTGCTCATTTCTTTCATAGTTTAAGTGTGAAATTTATTTATTTTAATGTGAAATATGCATGTCATAAAATTCAATAGCGGTAAATTTAAAAATTTTGATTCTCTTTAAATAACTAATTATAAATTTTATTGCAGGCATTGCTAACATATGGCATTATTTTAAATAAGGGTAATTATTCATCCATATTGATGAAATATTAAAACACATTTGCATGGGAATAAATGGGGGGGGAAGACTTTCAAAATTGAGTCTTTAATGTACAATATATTTAAATTTTTAACTATTACATATATATAAATATATATATATATATATATATACATATATATATATTTATATATATATACATATATATATATATATATATGCTGTAATAGCAATGTAGTAAAGAATCGTTTACAAAAAATTAAAAAACACTTGTCATTCCTTCTCACTTCGTATTCGGCAATTGTGAACACTATGAAGTTAGGAAAACAAAGTGTGTCTAAGCACTAAGTAGTATTAAACGCAGATGACTGTCAAATCCTATGCATGAGCGATATTACTTTGTAAAAAAGTTGCATCATATTGCAAAACTGACTCAAAAAGATCCCAATAAATTTATAATTAAAATATGAAAATATAAACACAATGATTAAATGTAGTTTTTAATCAGTATATTAACGGATTTACTATCTCCACAAATTTGATAAAAATGTTGTTAATGAGTGTTTTCTGAGAGAATCCAAATGAACTTAGTGAATTTCTTTTCTCTATTAAACCATTCATATTTAGAATCATAATCCCCTAATAAACATTTTTTAAATATCTGCTCATTTTATTTATGCTATTGTTAGTATAAAAAAGTATGTAAATAAAAAAAATATATTTAATAAGCTAAGAATGAATTCTGATAAATTCCATCATTTTCAACTGCTGAAGACCAACATCTAATATATTTCAAAAATTCCCCAACATCTGATATTTGATGATATCACCAAAAATAATTATTGAATCATATTTCTGAACATTCCAAGTTCATAGTGCTGATATGAACAAAAGTTTTGTTTTAATAACTTAATCCAATCCAAAATTAGATAGGGGGAGGAAATTCTCCCTCTCCAGAGAGAAAGAGTCCAAAAACGCCCAGGACAAATACAAAATCTATTGGCGAGCACCGTAAACTGAAGTATATATAACATTCCTTATGTGGCCACTCAAAATACTTAACAAAATATATAATAATAGTACCACAAATTTTCAAATCAACTGACTTTCCGACATTAAAGGAAAGGATCCTGTTTAATTAGACTTGCTTTCATTTTTCGTCTATGATATGGCTGTGATAAATATTCTCAAAAATGGTATATTTACATAGAGGCCTGCGAAATTCGAAATCGAATTCGAATTAGTAAATTTAGATAAAGTCGAAATCCGATTTCGAATTTCAAAACATAAAATATGAATGTTTTAACCCTAAATACCCCTAAATCTATGTTCANATATATATATATATATATATATATATATATAGCAAAAACTAATCCTATTTTCAGATAAGATGTATTGACATAAAATGCTTTCGCTAGCCTTATCAGAAATAATGACTAAAGCTGTACTAATACGTAAGCCAGTATATATTTACATTAGAATTTTTTAAGGAAACTAATAAAGAAACAATCGATTGTAATCGTTAATAACATTCTCTTTCAATCCAATCCTATTATATAAAATGTATTTTTTCTCCAACTACATTCGACAATAAGAAATGGCACTCCATCTTTCCTTATTTTGATTTGCGGAGCAGAAATTTAATTTTATCTTTTATTTCGTCTTGTAAATTATTTGGCACGCGGTACAAATTTCAAGGATTTCATTCAAATAAATCTGGAGATAAGAATTTTTTAAATGTCAGCTATAGTGCTTCTTTTATTACGTACTTTAATCGGAAATTAAAAACGTAGGAAACTAATTGAATCTTAGAAGCTTTTCATTGAAGCGTGTACCAATCATTGAATTTTTTATTAGTTTTTATTCCATTTTTAAATTACTTATTTTTAACAATGAAAACTTGCAAAAAATACTGTTCTTCCATTTTTTCATTTTTTTCAAAAGATCATCAAATAGGGTTTCTGAGAATATTGAAAACAGCATTAGTTAAAAAATATTCGAATACTCTCAGAAACGCTATAGTTAGGGAATACTGTAAATAAATTTGGAAAATATGCAAGTGTACTCTTCTTAATTTATGTATTAGCTTATAAAATGAAAGAAAACAATTCCTTTTGAAATGTGGTAGAAGTGTTACCCCTTGTGTATACTCTCTGAAGATTGTGTGTCTAACATTTTTCTTATTTCTTTACCATATTTGCCTAAAACTGGTTCAAATTACCAAACGCATTTGCGATTTCATAACAAACATAAAAGAAAGGACAAAATTATTCAGTAATATTAGATACGAAATTCAGGTCACTGTTTGCAATTAAGTAACTGGTAATTTACCACAACGGGTTCATTAAGTTCCAAATTCACAATAACTACAATAAATCTACTTCATATGGAAATTAGTGCAAAATTGGTATCCTAGCCATAATATACAAGAAATATATACTTTTTAAAAAATATTTTAAATGCATTTTCAAAAGATTGCAATTTTTCAATGGTCTATGTTTTATCCTCAGTGAATTCCAGTTTCAAAATGGCGACATTAATAAAATATTCTTTTAAGAATTTCCTCTATGCTTTCACATTTAAAAAGTTTTGATTTTGATTATTTCTGTCAATGACAGCACATAAAGTAATCACAGATATAGAATTAACAATTTTTCAGACAGCTGTTTTTTGATCAGTTATGGTGGATAATTTTTGATAAAAAGTTCTTCTTTAACATGGACTCAAGAAAATATTAAAGGATTGCAAGATGGACCCAATGAGATAATAACAAATTCGAACGGTTTCACAGAAATCCAGCCTTTGATGTGATCAGAATTTCATAAGAAAAAAATTTGAAATGTTTGACCAGTATTGTCACTATTGATGATTTTTTTAATTGCAACTATTGGAAGTAGAGTATGCACATCAAAAAAAATTTCAGGATTTTTTTATTATTCTACCTGGAATAATTTAAAATGTATAGATATGTAAAATCCTGAAGACTGCGCTTACATCGTAGTACATTCTTTGATATACTCTTAATAATCTACTTATTTACATTTATGTCCATTCGAAACATTTGATTGGGAATAATAATTTATACTTTCTTACTAATAAACTATTACTTTTCATTAAGTTCTTATCAACTAAGCATCCATAGAACTTTAATAATCATATTAACCTAGGGATTTTATATATCTATACAACTTGAATATTTCAAGGGCTATGTACAGGGAGTTTGACATCTTTTATAGTACAATTTTCATTTTCTAAATACTTTTTGCTACTTTCCAAATTTTAAGAGGGGTAGAAATGAGATTTTTTTACATTCCTCCCTACTATAATATATGTGTACAATACATGATCGCTTCGTAAATAGAGCGACAAGTGTACGCATTGGCGGAGACAAGAGCCATTAATGAACTCTGATTTCATTCGTGATTTTAGATGCCAATTCTTTTTGCGAAATATTTAAGAATTTAATAATTCTGAATGGGATTATTCGAATATTTGGTCCCAAAAAATTAATCGAATTCGTCGATAAAATATTTTTTCATCAAACAATTAATCGTTTAATTTCTGTGAATTTCAAATTTAAGTTCAAATACTTTAAATTGTTTCATGTTTAGTATCTGCAACTCTGCAGCATGATATAGATGCTATGCTTACATTGAGAATGTAGCTTACTGTATTTTATTATGCATTAGTGTAATTACGCATTTAATGATTAGAAAATAAATATTTTCATTTTGGGAAACCAACAAAAGAAATAAATAATTTATTCCAACTGTCATTGTTCAATTGAAAACTTGGTTATTTAGCAAATGAGTTTTCATTATTTTATTTAAAAACAATACTCCGACTACCTATACGCATATTGTCACATTTTCTAATCGCTGTGGGTGCCCTCTATTATATGCCTTGAGGCTAATTTTCCGAAAAACAAAAACGGCGAAAACAAGAAATTTATCAATACAATTATTTTGAGTAACTTTCAACAAGTTTTTACTCACAACAACCAAATATTTCTTCATCCAAATAAAGTGAAATGTAGCAAATCCCAGCAGAACTGCAGAGTATTCATCATTCACTGATACAACCTGGGTTTGAACCAATCCACCTGCAGGGCTGTTTGTCAATATTGATATATCTTGATTCACAACAACATAGTATAAGGCAAATGTAGAGCCCAAAAACTTTGAATCAAATAATCTGTTATAGTTCATACTGGAAAGGACCGTCTCTTGTCGAAGAAAACTAAGTTTTAATGAAAACTTTTGATATCTCGAGGAAATGTTCAAAAATGTTTAGCAATAAATTATTAGAGTTTGTATGCCGAAATTATTGTTTGACTTTGAAAATCATAATTTTGCTTGATAAGATGCTTTGGTGTACTAATCTTGGAAAATTTAACACATCAGCAAAGAGTGTCACTTACCAAGGTTATGGAAATATACTCTACTGGAATTGCAATGCACACGTTGGACATGGTGGAGAAAATGAGGTTACACATTTGATTGTCATCTGTTCACATGCATCATTAAAGTCACATGCCCTTCGCCATCTGCATTCCCTTTGCTTCATCTTCAAGCTCAAAAAATTCTAAAGAAAGTTAATATCAGAAGAAATGCGTCACATTAGTAAAAACAAGAAGGACATAGTTTTGTTGTTGATTCTGTGAAATTAAATGTGAAGACGGTAGAGGAAGGCTTCCCTATCCTCCTATTGATGATCTAATAATGGATCTAAGAGGTTGCTGCTACTTTACATATCTAATAAAAATAATTCAGTAAAAATTCGGAAATTTCAAATGTATGACTTGTGTATTACAAAGACAATAATGAAGACTCAGAAACACCAATAATTTTTAAAATGGGAACCATTGACTTCAAAACAGCGCTGCAAACATTGTATTCTTGCAGAAGTGGTTGACTGAATAATTGTGTTGGTATTCCATTCCACGCCTCTGTCAAAACATCGTTAAGTATTTCAATGCCAGTTATTAGTCCACGCTGTTGCTGAAGATGAGATAATAAAATACTTCACGTATTATAGTCCATGACGTTGAAGGCCAATAATTTGGTTCAATAAAACCAGATGTGATTTCTCTAAACAACAATTCATTATTGTGACTGCTGTGTTGGGTTTTCCGTCATCTTGTTGCCACGTCTATGGTTCATTTTGCATCTTCGGAAACCCAAGCCCACATTTCTTCTCGTTAAAGTTCCTGATTTATTGTCTTCATTTTTGAATTTGGGATGCGGTCTTGTCCAAATGCATAACCTTCAACAAAGATTTGACTTCCCAAAACAGGAAGCCTCAGCATAACAAACATCGACAGATATATAACAATCAGTTACAATTCTTGGAAATCACAATTACAGTTTTTGGAATTTCCAGTCACAATTCTTGGAATTGCCAGAAATTACAAACTAAATGTATAAATTTGAAATTTCCTGCTCTTATACTTTTGAATGCCAATTATATATATATATATATATATATGTATTTATATAAAAATTTAAATACTAAATAGGTTCTAATATATTTATTTTAATATGCAACAACGGTTTCACTTGATTACTAAGGAAATATATATATATATATATATATATATATA
>CABFPE010000081.1:668368-689841 GCA_900660155.1 Hofstenia miamia
ATGTATATATATATATATATATATATATATATATTAATGTGCATGTATTTCATATATATATATATATATATATATGTATATATATATATATATATATATATATATATAATATCAAATTATTTATGCCTATTACATAATTCTGTTTACAATAAATGTAAGGTATAATTATCGTTTTGGGATTCACTTCAGCGTATGATTGACAAAAAAGACAGTATTCAAGAATTCCATAATTGCTTTTAGTATTGCACGAGAGTACGACTTTTAAAAAGAATTTAAGTGCCATTGATTAATCGATTTTAAGAGTGCAATCATAATCGTCTCATCTTAATTTGTCAACTACTATTTCGTAAGGATTATTAATATCAAAATACATGTAATTTACAGAGACGCAGTTTTTTAAATTGCATCTGCTTAATAGAAAATCATTTGCTTATATGCCAATCAGTGTGTATAAAGTGTCAAGAGGATGATATATTTTTGAATTATTAATCAGAGAGAAATAGTAGAAAAACTGTAATACTATCCTTTGCATCATTACGTTTATGCGATATGGTTTTTTGAAATTTACTTTTTCCAGTTAATGAGTATCTACACATAATTTATTTCAATATGATATTATTTATATATGATTATTTTGAGTAACTTTCAAATATATGTTCAAAATGAAAAAATTTAGGAAATTATAATTATACTAAATTAAATTTGCTAAATATTAGTAAATATTCATTGCTACATAGTAGCTCTTACTTGTCAACTCTTAACATCAAAATGTACTTTAAGAGTAGAAAAGTGATCCTTTAGATTTGGATTTGCCATTTGTTATGATTTTCGTATGATCTTTTTAAATTCAGTATCATTAGTTTGTAAAACTATTTTTCAGGAATAGAATATCATTTCCTGATATTCCACTAACGACTTCATCAATCAAATATTCCTCACTTATATATTTTCTTAAGCATTTGCAATGTTATATTATAATTTTTTTAAATTTCACTAATTTGTAAGTGATGATTTCGCGCTTGGTTTTCATCTTGTAATAGATAGATGTCTAAAGATATAGTTTAATTTAATTTCAGGCGCCACTTTAAGTTAAGGGTTTTATGTCTGTTAGGGATAATTTGATTTGATTTCATTTACAAAAGCAGCATTGTGTGTACATTCGCTCTACCTAACATAGACTAGGATAACTTATATGCTATAAGCCTAATCACCAGAATTTCTAGATCAGATAGAAAATTTATCAAGGAAATTTCGTATCATTTATGATACAAAATTAAATGGCTTTGTGGATAATTTAACAATATTTCTCAATTTCTAAATGGAAAGATGAGCAAAGCAGTAATTATCGATTAGCTAAATTTTTAGCGTATATTGTTTTAGGAATGCCTCTTTTAATGGCAGATATTCTGTCTAAATTTGTTTTCAATATAAAAACAATTTCCGATAAACGCTTGTGAACTGAAGTGTTAAAAAATTGTGTGGAGGTTTTTGAGAAAATAAATGTAGCTCATATCATTTTATTCAGATTGACCATAAGAAAATACGGCATTTCTTTGTGAATAACAATGCTTTCCAAAAATTGTTTAATTTTTTCTTAAATAACTTTATACATGCAATTGGATTAAAACGTAAATGTACAGTAAATTTATTTCTGTAACTGAAATATTCACAATTCTATTATTATATTCCGGAGGTTAAATTTTGAATATTTGGTATCCATTTATTGGTAACTGTAAGGTAGCCTCATTTGCTTAACAGGTAAATTATAATTATACTATGATTTAACCTAAACATTTCTGCGATTGTGTCTGAATCCAAAGTTTACGTTTTGTCAGAGGAAATATTTCCTTTTCTACAAAAACCAGGGTTGAATTACGCTCTGCAGTAATTAAAAAAATTGGCAATAGAATAAAACATACTATATATCTAAGGAAAAGTATTTTGATATTCATTCTATGCAGGTATCAGGTGGCCAATTCAATTCCGTTTTTCATTTTTTATTTTGGTCATTTGGAAAGATTAAATGAAAATGAAAATTGAAAACCGGAAATGACAATTTTTAATTTTCGCTTTTCAAATTTCATTTTCCCAATTTGCATTTTTAAAATTTTTCAAAAGAAAAACAAAAATTCGAAAATGCAAAATGAAAACGAAAAATGAAAAATTAAAAACGAAAATGAAAAATGAAACATTTCAATTCCGTTTTTCGTTTTTTGATTTTTGTTTTGGTTGTTTCATTCTTATGTAATTGCTATCACATTGATTGTTCAATCAATAAACAGTAACCGCAAATGCAATTGAAAGAAATTAATGTCCATATTATTTACGAAAAATATTCCTAGTGTGTAATACGATAAAAAAATTTTATCAAAATCTAAAATCTTAGCTAAATTTTTGTTTAGAAATAGCAGATAACCTTTTATCCAAAAAGTGTAGTTAAGAACCGGTTTAAGCTCGCCTAATCTTTATACGAAGTTTTAAAAATTTATGTTTGACAAACTATCACATCAAAGGTATCAAATTGTTTCAAAGTAACTTTAATGCTTCTTTATGGAAAGCCTTAACAAAACACACAGTAAAAGTTATTGGCAAGTCTCAAATGCTTTTGAAGTAATTCAAACGTTATTCAACTTTATCTAAATGTACAGTGTAATTATAGTGCTTAAAATTGCTTAAGACTTATTCGTAACATCATGATCGATTTAAAAAAATCTAAAATTCACATAGCACTTCTAAATATGTGAGTATATTAAAGGCAATCATAATATTAAAATCATTCTATTTAAAAATGATGATATATTTCTTTCAAAAAAACTGTCAACAAGCGAACACATTATATTCCATCTATCTACGCAGTAGATATGTTTTTTGATGGGAACGCTTAAACCATCTTTACTCTTATAAAAGTGTCCCATTATTAAAAATTGAGTATCGTCACTGTGCAATTTAGTTTCATAATTCCTTTTAACTTCGTCTGTCATGATTTTTGAAGTTGCATCTACTGAAGTGTTAGAATTTTACATTCAACAATCTATATCAAATGAATCAATGCAAAGACCTCATTGTAAATTAGAAGTTCTCTGAAGTGATTTTGCAATTTTAATTATCTATGCTCACTATTTCTATGTAATTCAAATTTAGCAAATAACATGCTCATAAATTTAAAACCAGAACTTCCTCAACGTTATCGTCTTTATCTTCTAATAATTCATTTATACATAAACAAAGGAAAACAGTAGCAATTTTGCACAACTAATATAAAACATGTAAATATGCAGTTAATGTAAATTTGCAAACATACATTTATTCATATTTAAAATATGTACCAACTCAATCCAAAACAGATCCAGAATTAAAAAATTTAGTTAAGAAACTGTATTACACTTATGATCTGAAATATGTCTGTAGTTATTTACTTAGTTTGAGCACAACCGAGAATTTTTGGTGAATTGAACAGTGATTGTAAAATATACGTAACCCTACTAGCTCCGAGGTTTCAGGTCTCTAAAAATCCTAACATGGTTCCCTGCGTCTGTGACTTTTTTGTTTGCATGTGATGACGTCACGAAATGTGTTAATAATTGCTCAAATTTTTCAAGAAAGGGATGTTTTACATAATTTCATGATAAGAAGATTTTGAGGCAAAAATTACATTTTTGACAATATTGATATAAATAATTCAATAATGGGAAAGAAAATTCACCTGGAAGCAATACTTGTGGCAATAAACCAGGGAGCTTAAGCACAGCCAAAAACAAAAATGTCCCCAAACGATGGCCAATGCGCACTGCTGAAAAATATACCGGTGATAAATTTTTTTGCATAGTTCTGATCCGAATTGAAATTTGACGAAAAGTCATAAAATTTCAAGCTAAGCTGTCCACTGTAACAAAAACAGGCGATAGTCAAGTTAAGCTGTCCACTGTAACAAAAACAGGCGATAGTTAAGTACTGGTATTTACTGAGTAATTACTAAAATTTTAAAATGAATATTGAAATTTTTGAAAAATCTTGTTGAATACAATTTGAAAGTTTTTCCAAATTTATCCCACATTTGAAACTCAAGTAAAATTAATCATCTTACCATATCTCAATAATATCTGAAAGGTATTGGCTTTGAAACAGCTAGTTTGACAAGAGGTAATTCTGATTTCTTTTCATTCATTTTTTATACTGTTGACATTTTCTGTAAATTTAATGGAATAAAAACGTCGGACTCATGTGCAAGTTCCATAGCATCTAATTAGATTCATCTATCATACATTCCGCATCTGCTTTATCAGAATTCCAGTAAATAAATAACTGTCAAAATAAGATTAAACCAGCAAGAAAACTATAACTAGAGGCTATTTAAATTAAATACATTTTTCCAAACAGAGATCTGAGAATTGGGCTGTATGCACTTAAAAGAAATGCTACAGACTCTAAGAACAGTAAATCGTCTGCTTGTCAATTAAGCAAAGCAATTCCACATGTTAAGTGCTTCGAATTTACTGATAAGATGAACATGTTAATGTACAATTATTCAACTTATTAGAAATTTAATTCAAACCACATGTAGAAATACTTTGTTAATTACGTAATTGGAATAAAGGCTTTCCATGTTATACAAGACTTTTAGAGTCACGTAAAATTTTTGACACTAAGTTATTAAAAATATAATTTTACATGTAAATTGAAAATATTAATATATAAATTTAACGCATATATATATATATATAAATTATTTGAACAGATTTCATATTTATTACAAGAATATCAATTACTTGGCTGTCTAAAACGATAAAAACTGATTGATTATTAATTATTATCATAAATTACATAACATATAACGTAAATTTATCTCCAAATCACCTCTAAGTTACAGATATATTTTGAAACTATTTCAATATGGTAAATGAAAATGTAATATCTCAAGAACATATTCAATGGGGTAACAAATATGATATATAAAATAATATCTAATGTTTTAATTAAGGCTAAGCGATAATCCAAGTGAACAACATATTGCATAGAAAGCTTATAATGTCAATATGTATACAAGGTCGTTTAATATCAACTTCCTTATTAGTTTTATAATATGATTTCCTTTTTAACTGTAAGTCTTTACCAAATTGCTTTATGTTGCAGAGTATTTCTTGATGAGACAAATTATTGTTCAATGATGCCAATTTAACAAATCGCATTTCGGAAATACACGCGCGCTTAATTTGAAAGAAGTTTCCACAAAAACTTATATTAGGTTCGTTTTGCTCAAGGCTACAAAAATAATTCTTCCGTAATAATAAAGCTCGAATTCAAGATGAATTACAATACACCTGATATTTCTCATAAATCTCTGAATATTTTCAAATAACATTCGATTTTAATGAGATTTTGCTGTCTTGTTATATTTTCGCACTTTATTAGCACTTGCTTAAAACTAATTTCATTAATTTTTTTAAGTTGACCTTTGCCCAATGATTGAAAAAAATTAAGTACTAGATATTACAGAGTCAGTAGCGACCAATTACAAATCATTTGTAGATTTAAATTTGCACGGCATCCATGGAGAAAATCATTTTCAAACTAGCGTACATATTTTCAACAATTTAAAGCTGCAGTGACATATATCAAACGTGGTTTTCTTAGAATAATTTTACATTGGTGAAATGTCATTTTAGGCACAAATAAAATAAATTGTAATTATGTCCTATTTCATGGTGTTGAGCAAAAGAAAAATTAAACAATAGTAAAGATGCAATAACTGATTAATTATGTAAATTTTTCATAATTTTGACTTTAAAATTTGTCAAATTTGATTAAAACTTTGTAGTATCTTCAATGACATACATATTTTTAACTTAGTAATTGATACGCTATAATTAAAAACCATAGACAATCAAATTATACAAATTACTTCACTCGAAATATTCCAATCATTAGGTCGTGGCAAAGATTGTAAATTAACAAATTATAATTTTGAATTCAATCAATTTTCAAATTTCAAAATACTAACTTCTCTGTGAAAATTTGGCATTTTAATAAAAATTTTTATTAAGCTTTAATTACCAAACCGCAAATTACTCATTCCAGTCCTACAAGCAAGCCATTCCCATAAATTTTTATAAGAGCAATTTGCCTTGAGAATTACAGGCAAGAAATCCCATATAGCAAAACTGCGTTGTGCTAGAAGGCTACATTTGTACGAAGTCCATCTCATTGAAATTCACAGATGAATCAAAATATAGTATTAATTTAATTGATGAAAAATATTCGAATATTCGAATATTCTTATGGACATTTATATGCACTATATATATATATATGTATATATATATACCGGTATATATATATACAGATACAAAATTTCTTCAAGGCACTAGATACTATGGCAGAAGATGCTGGATCAGGGTTCTTCCAAGATATTTTTAAAAAGCCTGATCCTACATAAGAAATTTGACCCATTAAGTCGGGCTTTAGAATTTGAAAAAATTACCCTGTAAAACATTTTTATTTTTTCAATAGTACCATAAGGATTTTATTGAAAAATGTTAAATATTATTATTTTACAGAAATATAGAAATATGTCATGTGCCTTTACAAATCATTTTATAACATAATCTTCATATTGAGCTTTTCAGCTATATACGGTAGTCAATTTCGAGAATAACTTCCAGTATAAATGTTTCTTCTTCTTAAGTTAGGAATAAGGATTGTTCATTGAATCAATGTCACTCAAATTAGTCTTCTGCCTTGAGGCATAAATACCCGATTTGAAAATATCAAAGTTTCCAATACTAACTATTGCACGTCGTGTGGGTGTATGGAGTACTGACTTAACCCTTGCCTGATATTCTTCAACAAAATCAACGCTTTCCTGAGATGAAGATATTGACTCGTATAAATCAATACGGTTTTGTTAGTCATGGGTAATCTACATCGTTGATTGTCTTTTGATACATTTATCAAAATTGCATAAGTTTTTCTGTCATTTTTCAAAATTTTCTCTAGTGGAACTCTGTGATAACACACTTGAACATGATTTGATACATAAACACCACATTGATTTATGAAGGCAAGTCAATATAATAGAAAGACAATATTGACTAGCAATGCTAAGCACATATTTTGATGACGTACTTAAACTATGGCCAAATAGAAGTTTTCTGTTAACTTATCCTACCTAACTTAATCATAGTAATATTAGGTTTTCCTAAGAAAACAGACTTAAGCTCGAGGTTAGAAATCTCAAAGTCACTTTTTTATTCGGCCAGCCTCACGTGATATATTGAAGCGATAATAAAAAAGGTTTTCAAGTAGACTACTCTAGGGTATTCTATTTCTTGAGGAATGCATGATATATTCTAAAAGTAAACAATGTGCTCATAAAAAGTTACTCATTGTTTTTCAGGACGATCCCGACACATTTATTGGAAGAAATTGGCTAAACCAACCCCACCTTTTCGCATTCCTTGAATATAGGGTGTCCCAAAATTTCTTTCTCATTTTGGAAACTAATTGGTGTTTTTGCAATTATTTTTTTCTAAATACAACTAATCAACAACCATAGCACAAATCAATGCATTTCAATGTGACCCTAGCATGTCCCAACAAAGTCACAATTGTTCTTCCGTTAAGCAAAAGGGCGATTTTTTTATTGGCTTTAAACCCGTAAAAATTGACATAACGAACTTATTTAAAATTCGGGAAAATTGACCGTAAAAATTGACTTTAAAATTGTTTTCTCATACAATTTCTACAAAAGAGTTCAGATAAGAAATAATGTAAGGCTCTATGTTCTGTTCAAGAAAATTTCTGTCATCGGCTAGAAGTATGTTGAGTTTTGAAAAAGACCGTTCCACGTCTCCACTCGAAGGTTGAGCCTTTTGCAAGAGTAAATACTCACAGAGGGATAAGTTTCCATTTGCTTCCATAATTTCACTCAAGTCGTTATTTGCTTGAATTCTCCATTCCAGATACCCCAAAATTCCGACTGGATCAAGTGAACTCAGTTCTTCTTTCAAATACGTGATTAACTGCCAAGCGTCCATTATAATGAATTTACTACTTTCCATTTTTTAACAAGTGTGGCCAGTATTCGATAAAAGCCACCTTGAAGTAACTCTAACTGAATATCAGGGTCTGCAACGGCTTTCTTAGCTTTCTCAACAGCAATTCCATCGTCCGCAAACTCCATGACAATTTCTTTTACCTCGTGAAACTTATCCAGATAATAAATTGCGGCATCCAGCCAAGATGCCCATCGTGTCAAAATTGGTTGAGGCGGGTGCCCGATTGCTTCAAAAAGGGAACTTCTTGTGCGGTTTTTGACGGTGGCCTCCTTGACTGCAGAAACGATAGCATCCACTGCCGGAACTCTCAAACGGACTCTTTCTGCACAATTGTGAACCAGNATTTTAGAATTTTCATAATTAATTCTTGAGCATAAGTTGCCCTTAATGTGTTCTTTAGCTCTAGTTTGTCAGATTTAGTTCCCCCCCATGCATGAGAACAAAATCTAATCACAGTCATATATATATATATATATATATATATATATAAGCTGTTGAATATTTAGCATTTAGTGAACATTCTGTATTGGAAAGTTTTAAATTTAAGAAGCAAAATAAAAAAACCACTTAAGTTACATTAACATTTAATGAAATTTAACGAACCATTGTATATGGTTGTCTTAGCAGAAGTTATTTTACTCTTGTGCTCTCTCACCTTTAATAACATTTTAGCAGATGACTTAATGGTCGTTTTATTGCATTAGCATAAAAGTTGAATTGGAAATCCATTCAAAACAAACCAGTCAAGTGTGTAATAGGGTACTTCAGGGGACAGGTAGTACATTAATTTATCGTGACTAGCAGAAGAGTATCTAAATTTATATATTTAGTTTTGCAAATTGTCAAGCACATAATTATTTAAGAAACAATCTAGGAAAATTGCTTTGACGTCTCACTACCTTAAATCATACTCAAAATTAACGATGGCATTTTAAAAAATTATAAGCTGTGAAATTATCAATTCATTTAGTAAATGTAATAAGGTCGTTCGTGTAGGTTGTTATTAGAAAAAATGCTATTATGAGANTTTTCAGGAGAAGTCTTCCTGTACTCGTGTATATGTTAATCCCCTCAGACAGACACAAATGATGGCTGTTCTTTGCTCTATAGTAAGCATTTCATCACCCTATCTGAAAGAAATTTCTATTTAGCAATTATTTCAATGAAATGAGAAGGAATACCCTGTGTAAGAATCGATCCAACCCAACCCACTATTATCAAAACGTGGCCCAACCTAAGTCGACGGGTAGATGAGGTAAGGCTACGAGTTACATCGTTTTCTACGCTTTGCACAGTGTCTGCTGATGAGGAAGGCTTTCCTGAACGCTGCTAATCTGCTACACTACCAGTTTGCTTGAATTTATTCACCAAATCCTCGATGGTTCCTCTGCTTGGACCATATTTATGGAATTTTCAGGAGAAGTCTTCCTGTACTCGTGTATATGTTAATCCCCTCAGACAGGCACAAATGATGGCTGTTCTTTGCTTTATAGTAAGCATTTCATCACCCTATCTGAAAGAAATTTCTATTTATAAATTATTGACTTAAACAAATGGCATTTTCATAGGAGCAATTTTATGCAATATTTTTGTAATAGCAAATTAAATAACAGTGAATTATCGGATAAGATCAACTAGTGATTAGTAGTAGGTGTGTCACGGGTGAGATCTCTGCAAAGTTTCATGTTATGAAACCTTCATCAACCATAAAAATATGGAAATAGAAGAATAAAATTTTATGGTTTTAAAATGGATGTAGGATTTTAAATGATGAATTTATTTATTTATTAGATTGTTATTTTTGTATTTTATTATTATTGCTTCAGAGATATTGGTGCAAATAGTCTTAGTTATTATTTTAGAATTTTCATAATTAATTCTTGAGCATAAGTTGCCCTTAATGTGTTCTTTAGCTCTAGTTTGTCAGATTTAGTTCCCCCCCATGCATGAGAACAAAATCTAATCACAGATATATATATATATATATATATATATATATATAAGCTGTTGAATATTTAGCATTTAGTGAACATTCTGTATTGGAAAGTTTTAAATTTAAGAAGCAAAATAAAAAAACCACTTAAGTTACATTAACATTTAATGAAATTTAACGAACCATTGTATATGGTTGTCTTAGCAGAAGTTATTTTACTCTTGTGCTCTCTCACCTTTAATAACATTTTAGCAGATGACTTAATGGTCGTTTTATTGCATTAGCATAAAAGTTGAATTGGAAATCCATTCAAAACAAACCAGTCAAGTGTGTAATAGGGTACTTCAGGGGACAGGTAGTACATTAATTTATCGTGACTAGCAGAAGAGTATCTAAATTTATATATTTAGTTTTGCAAATTGTCAAGCACATAATTATTTAAGAAACAATCTAGGAAAATTGCTTTGACGTCTCACTAACTTAAATCATACTCAAAATTAACAATGGAATTTTAAAAAATTATAAGCTGTTAAATTATCAATTCATTTAGTAAATGTAATAAGGTCGTTCGTGTAGGTTGTTATTAGAAAAAATGCTATTATGAGAATTTAATGAAATTATTTTGATTATATGTCTTAAGAAATTGTGCACTCAAACATTTGATAAGTATGCCATTTTGCAGTAACGTCCCACTGTATTACCGCAAGTGACCCTTGACCTATGGCCCACTAAGACCTTGATGCATGATCCTCGTGGTCCGTGTTTTGTGACCAACATTGCAAATAGAAATACTTAATAAACTTGTAATACAACAAACGATTTACAAGTATCACAAACACTTTCATACTTCTAATACAAATGCTATGGTTTCAAAAGCTTTGGGTAACATTTCAATTCTCTGCTCCCTTATAATGAGAGAAAATGTGGTAGAAGACACTTGAATTACCAATATCCACGTTGCAACAATTAATATACTATGATTTTGCCTTCGTGTTTATTCTACCAATTCAGAAAGTATTGATAATTTTTTATTATTTTTACAGATCTATTTTTGCTCACAACAATATTGTAATTACAAAATTAGGTACTTTTAGACAACCCCAGTTGTGTATTACGCTAGGGCACGTAAAATCAATAAAATCAAATGTTTTTTCTGTCAAATATATATAAGATCAAATAAGTCAAAAATATTTTTTAGGTCAAAATATGTTTAAAATCCTAATTCATTAATTTATAAATTTTTGTTGAAAAGCCTTATCAAGGTTTGAATTTAAGATAAACTAAATGTTCTAACGCCATTTTTTAGTAAAGTTTTTCATGGCTCTCAAACATTCAGCAAAGGATCGTTGCATTTCTGTTCAAACCTTTAAACATTATATTTTGTAATTTGTAAGCAGTTTGTTATATCACAATTCAATCACTCTATACTCAGTTTGAAGTCGTTTAAATTTGATCATTGAATCAAGATAAGGTAGAATTTCTTAGGTTTTGGTCAATTTTTGTGCTCAAAATACTAAATTTTTAGGTCAAAAATATAATTTCCCAAATTATGACTAAGCGTGACGTGACACATTACCCATCTGACCTCTTCCAAAAAGTAGCCCATCTGATCAATTTACACAAGGGTAATCGAACCATACGCAGACATTTGTAATTGCATATTCATATAAAGGTATGGTATACGTGCTTGGTTTCAGTCCCATCCTATGGGACTGGATGATTCCTTAAACCCTAGTAGTTATCAACAAACAGAGGGACTAATCATTTTTCCAATGTTTTGATGTTGATGTGTTTACATAGTTTTAGGGGCTGTTAGCAATAGTTATTGTTATGGTCCATTGTGTAGGGTACATAGATACAGTAGATTTGTGTGATTCGGATTTGAACTTCAACCCGATTTGAGTCCGAGTTCATATTTTTGTCTCTACTGTTGTTTTAATAAAGGTAAGCAGTAAATTATCAATAGGGCTGACCATTATAGAAGTATTAGAAGTGTTGAAAATAACGCTCGATTAAGTGATTTCAGGAGGATTGAATATTTTGCTTAATTTTATGCCTGCTGCAAAAAAATCGATCTCAGATTTTGAGCGGCACTATAGTAAAACTTTTTTCCAGGATCACTGAGACCCCCGGAGATTTTTTCCTAGATCCGCCCATGCAAATATTGGAGCTCCTTTTCTTAACTAGTGCTTTGCGATTTTAAGATATTTTCACGCAATCGCTATTCGATCGATTTCCCTAATCAAATTTTCTACCGAATGTACCAGTCTGGAAGCAATAGTATATAACAAATTTAAGCAAACAAATCTTTATTAATATTCAGCATTACCAATTTTTTGGCGTTAGAGTTTTTCAAATAGGCTCTTTTTGACTAATTTTAGATGTAAATAATTGCTTTTTAACATAAAATTGCTTATCTTCCATTATAATGTGCCAAAGGTTTTTTCCAGATTTACAAAGAACTTTCTCCAGGCCCATTAGCAAAATTGAAAGGTATGAGGCATGGGCAGGTCAATTTGGGAACATGCTTTAATGCAATGTTGAAAATATTTATTAAGTGGCACACCTCAATGGGACAAAACCGGGTCTGGATTTAGTGCGAAAAAGAAAGAAGAGACTCTCTTTTATTACGTGATGGTTTCAGATTAAGCATAGCATTAAAAATTTTTCAGCTATACGCACTTAAACAAATTTATATGATCATGGCGAAATTGAATTTTATATTTTCGATCAATTTTTCTTCCAATTTTCGAAATTTCACCTTGTACTACTCTTAACTGCTATCTCACAGATTCAATGATTAACAAAATATAATATGTTAGAGCTAATTTATTGAAAATAAATTGGAAAAAATAACGAATTAGAAACATTTTGTTAAGGCGGTATATCATTTTCTTACACAATGTTTATATACTAGGCCATTGTGAAATGGATTTGGAATAAAACGACGCGATCCGATTTCACCTCTGCTATGATCCAACATTTAAGGGAGAATAAATTTTTGCACAAAGAAAGAAAGTTTACGATAAAGTCTAATGTACACGACTGAATTTAAATACGAATTCAGTTGTATCCAACTTCAATATGAACATGTTAATATCATTTCTTATATGATAGATGAGACTGTGTTTCAAATGTTGCCTGATATTGGTGATCTTTGATACCACAAAATTCAACGACTGAACGACCTTATAGTAACGATAGAGCAATAACTAAGAAATTCGTATTTAAAAGACGTGTCATTTCCAAAAGCACCGTTTTATTTTAATCTCTCCAAAAGTTTTCGTATTTTAATACATTTTGCACAACATATTTTTGAAAACACATTATTAAATTAAATAGAATTTTTTTGCTATTAAATTTCAGTCATTTAAAAGTGTGGCCTTTCAATAATTCACGCCTCATTGGTTCCATAGCAAAAAATGGTGACATAATGTCTTCTTCTGAAATTGACAGAAATTCTCAATTCCAGCTGCAGTTTGTGTATGTAATATAATCAATAAGACAATGTCAGAAAGTTACATCTGTCAAAGCAGAAAGGATCATCGAAACATTTCTGTTCTACATTTTTTATGGCTCATGTGAACTACTATTGAGAATATCTTGAAGCAATCAGAGGCTGAAAACAAACATCATTTTAAAGTTTAGCATAAATAAATGTATATATATATATATATACATATAGGGTAACATTGAGATCCCGTTAATACCGAGTAAATCTATAATAGAAATTGAAGACCCTGAATACATCAACACTATACGATTTAATAATTTCAGCATGTTGCTTTAGTGTCATATTAGTGCATCGAAATCGTCATGAATTGGGGTCTGTTAAACAACACCTTAAAATGTTTTTGACAAAGATGTAAAGAGTTTTAGTACTATTTCACAAGTTTTGATAATGTCTTTTACAAACGTACTTTGCTATCACAGCTTGCTGTCGACGTGCCCGCCATTCCTGAACTAGTGTACAGTTTTAACAACATTAAATTTAAATTTTGCTTCCTCGCCAGTTTTTGTTATTTGTGAAAATTATCTGGTGGGCGTATTGGGTTGAAATTTGATGACTTTTCATCAAATTGTATATTGGATCAGAAAATATTAAAAAACTGGAAAGCCAAAATATTTTTTTCAAAATTCCCCCAATTGTTAACATATTCCGTGATATCATCACATGGCAAAAAAATCTGAAATTTTTCGCAAAATCCTAATTAAGATAAAAATACGATATTTCTGGCCAAAATTTAATGTTAATGGTTCAACGTTATCAAAAGTTATAGTGCTTCACACAGGCTTTCTAAGAATCTCAAAAGCCCAGTGCTAATAAGGTTAAGCGAAAGTTAGTATTTTATGTTACCTCCGAAAAAATGTTTTGAAATGAATTGCCTCGCTTAAATTTTTTAGTTTATCTTCAATAAGTATTGAATTTTCTTGATTAGTAGTCCCAAGGTTTGGTCACTTCCGGCCACAATTTTTTAAAGATAAACGTTGCTTATGGAAATATTGGAATACAATATATTATTTTAATGTAACGACAAGATTGCACTACATTGTGTTATTCTATATGTACTGTGTTACTGNAATCTCGAAAGCCAAAATATTTTTTTCAAAATGCCTCCAATTGCTAACATATTCCGTGATATCATCACATGGCAAAAAATTCTGAAATTTTTCGCAAAATCCTAACTCAGATAAAAATATGATATTTCTGGCCAAAATTTAATGTTAATGGTTCAACGTTATCAAAAGTTATAGTGCTTCACACAAGCTTTCTAAGAATCTCAAAAGCCCAGTGTTAATAAGATTAAGCGAAAGGTAGTATTTTATGTTACCTCCGAAAAAATGTTTTGAAATGAATTGCCTTGCTTAAATTTTTTAGTTTATCTTCAATAAGTATTGAATTTTCTTGATTAGTAGTCCCAAGGTTAGGTCACTTCCGGCCAAAATTTTTTAAAGATAAACGTTGCTTATGGAAATATTGGAATACAATATATTATTTTAATGTAACGACAAGATTGCACTACATTGTGTTATTCTATATGTACTGTGTTACTGTTCAAAAGCAGATTGCGGCGCGTGAAGATAAAAACTGCGGGTTGATTGATAACACATGGGTTAAAAAGTCATTATATATATATATATATTATATATATATATATATATATATTAGTGATGTGCGGGTAGAGTTTTATTATTTATTAACCGTACAAGCCCATACCCAAAAATATAATTTTCCTTGCTGTTATTAACAATATAACAATTTCAACAACATTTCAAATACAATTCATTTTAATTATATGCTAATTTTTTTCGACATTTTATTAATAAAATTCATATTTTTGATAAGTATCATATTTCAGTAACTCAATGTGAAATGAAAAGCGTATCTGTACCCTATAAAAATTGTGCACACCCGCCCGTATCTGGGGCTTGAGCGGGTAAGACCGGGGACACGTAGCTGCCCATCACTAAATAGCTGTGGAAGTCAGTAATGAGCATTTCAGTTCATTCCACCCTAAGTGAGGACTTTTACAAATACGGAAAGTGCCGATCAAACAAATGCAGTTTCAAAAGAAAATTACAAGAAAATGCTGGGTGTATGAACCATGATCCAGAATTTATAAAGAACATTTCCAAGCTTGCCTTTGGGTGAGATTTTTCACATAAAAATCAACACAACTCAACAGATAAAAGCTATTGTATCACACAACACAAAAGAATAATAGGTTACACAATGCTTACAATTTGGGTAATCGTTGTGTGTATTCATATTAAACATTCATATGTGTATAATGGAAATGAATATATAATGGAATGTACAGATTTACGTTCGTAAAATAACAGTTAAATTTGTCTTATGAAAAACTAAATGCTTCGCCATTGTTTCTTACACCAAATATTTTTAAGTAGTTGTGTATAAATACGCTTGATTTCTAATCTGCTGAAATTCAAACAAACAAATTCTTTATATCGGCTATAACATCTTTTCTTGTAAAAATGTCCAGTTGCATATGAAAATAGGAAAACAATATGAACAAATTTTCATAACATTTAAAATCCATTATTCAAAATCCAGTCAAATAAGAAAACTAATAAATATTATTTGTTTATTTCTATAATTTCTTTAAAACTGGTATTTTTGATGATCTTGTGTAATTCACTAAGATGAAAAAATTTGCTGTTGCAAGTCTCGTTTAGAAAAATATGATATATGAAAAAATTAAATTAAGATTATGTAGGAGCACTTTATCAAGTAAATTTGATTGAAAACTATTAGCATAAATTCTAATAAAATTCATCTTCTTCCTCCTCATCAACCCACCAAAATGTCAATTCTCATTTCAATTGGTAACAACACAGTGCAAAAATGGCAGCAACACCGATGAAGCACTTAAAAAACTCTAAGACTCAAAGATGCAAGTGAGCTTGAGGTTTCTGGCTTAGCCCTTGCAAACCCGCAAAATGTAGGATGAAGGATTGACAAAGAATATAACCTACCCAGCAAAAGTCCGTTAAAAGTTCAATATTAAGTCTGCATATTATATATAAGGCCAAGTTTATCGGATATAACTCCATGCATTTTATATAGTTTCAATTTAATAAATTCAGAGAGGCCCCAAGAATAAAACCCACCACGTTAGAAAAATCTGAACCCATCTCAACCTATGAGTACTCAGTAGCTTCTAATTCTCTGCTGAGACTATTAATGAAAAGATATCGTTACCATGTGGTTTCATTAGGCTTAGATCACATTTATCAGCAAACCTATTAAGAAATTGGGAAACCTGGATATTGGCACATCTATACGAAATTGTGTTTCCCTGTCCTTGTAAGTTTGTGCTAAAAATTATTTTGTGTGTGAATCTTTTAAATAAATATCCCATTTTTTTAAAAACTTTCAAATTTTCCTCATGGCTAATCATTAGACTAAAAGGCTGTCTAAAGCTCGCGAACTACAGCAATTGACCAAAACTGTTTTCTTTTTTGAGGATCTTCAATGTTCATTGAGGCGCGGCTTTGACAAACGCCAAAGGTAATTTCATGATATTTATTAATTTAACATTAACATAAATACAAACACAATACAATAAAGTACAAATTATTAAAAACAATGCAATTACAACAATTTAAACATAAGCAACTTAAGGATTTTGAACAAGATGAGTTGTTGTTATAATATAATACAAAATTTTTTCAAAAATATTCTTTTAGTTCATGCTTCACTTTTTTGGGAGAATTAAATAGATTGATATTGGAATATAGATGAATAACATTAGCCATATATGAAATGCGTTGAAAGTAGAACGTTAACATCTTTTGTTTTTTAAAATCTAAATATTTTATTATTTAATGATCTTAAACCAGATCTTCAAGGAATATAGAAGGACGGGTTGTTTAGAAGATCAAAATCGCTATGTTCATTTAAAATCCCACATGCAAAGAAAAGCCTCGATGTTTTATGACTAATCACTTCTTTATAACTATAACAGCAATGAATAAACAGAGAATCTCTGCCTTGTGTTGCTTCCAAATTTTTGATATCGTTAATAATTCGTGAATTGTAGCATCTATGAAAATGGAATATTGTAAGAAATTGAAGGTTATTTTTTGTTATATTATTCAAAGCTATAGAATAACTAAAGCTAATGCGATTTTGGCTTTTTGTGTATTTGTTAAAATTTTCTGTTCAAATTCAGACATCATAGCTAATAGCTTTAAATTAATTATAATAGTTTGTATAACACATTCAGAAAATAGCATTTAAACCTGATTTTTTGTAAATTCTGTGACGCTAGGATTTTCTACCCCCACACAACAAACTGTTTTGTATTCACAACAAACTTAAATTCTACACATGTTCTGTTATGTTGCGTATGCAACACACAACGGCAAAGTTTCCATTATAATTATATTTATTGGATGTAAAATATAAACTAATGGATTCGACCCAAATTTTTCTTGAAAATCCAAAGTCACCAAGCATGCTTTATGCAACCCCATTACAGGTTTTACATTACACAAAAATAAAGTCTTGACCAATCAACTGGAAATTTTTCATGATTGAGTATGAATGTACATGTGTGAGCCCACTCTTTTCATGTTAGAATGGTAAAGATTTGAACAATTTTTTAGCAGATCTTGAAGGTTGATTGTATATATTTGAAATTTGCTATAAATTGCTTACATTAATTCAATATATTCTACATCTACGTAATGTGAAATGAAAGTGGTAATCGACACTAATTCAGTGATTTTCATTTCTTTCTTTATTACAAGTCATATTATACTGGTAGACTAAAGGTTCGTTCAATGTAAATATTTTATGCAACAAATACATTAAAAATGCGCTATAGAAACTAAACTGTGAAGCATAAAATTATTGTACTATGAGAGATTAGCGTGTTTGATTATTATTATAAACTACAATAAAAATATGAGTAACAAAAATAAATTAGCAATGATAACATACATGTAAATGTATTTACGATTTAGGAAACTTACAGGTTTAAATAAACATAACAGTTTAGTTCTCAATTCTCAGTATATTATGAACTGCTATGTATCATGTGCTCGTAGTTCAAACAAGCCCTTAGTGTTAAATACTTAATATTATTATATCTTTTGAAATTTTATCACGCTTAATGAAATAATGAACTATTTCTATCATGATGTTTTTTACATATAGTCTTATAACTATAGCAAAACTGGATACAAAATTATAATAATTTACACTAAAATTTATGTCTAATTTCTTAGTGGGCTTATTCCATTAAGTACTCAAGGCGATGGTAATGACAAAACTTCAGAACTTTGAAATCTGATAGTAGCTCATTAGTGTTACTATAATATACCCAAGAGAATACTACTTCTAGAATAATTTTTAAATTGGACTACATTTTTTCTTACGATTATCATATAAAATTTGTGAATGGAAAAATATTTTTAAGAATTTGACAGTAGATCTAGAAAGGCACTGCAGAGTACAATAACATTTGAGTAGTTTGTATTCAGCAAAAATCTTATAAATGTCTAGCTCCAAATTAGCACCAATTATGCTGGCAACAATGAGTTATGATATTTCGGTGTTGAATCGATTCTGACTCTTGCCTTCACTATGAACAGTTTCTACTAGAACCTTTAATTGAAATGAGTAATCATTGTGCAAGAGAAACC
Organism: Hofstenia miamia; assembly: GCA_900660155.1. NCBI lineage: Eukaryota > Metazoa > Xenacoelomorpha > Acoela > Hofsteniidae > Hofstenia > Hofstenia miamia. Next base: position 687,530 of record CABFPE010000081.1, read on the forward strand.
AAAGAAATTCAATAACTCAGAAATTTGGAAACAGTTCCTTGAAACCTCCGAATGATTCTTTAGAAATTTTAAAATTTAAGACTCAGTTACTTACATTCAAATTATCATCCTCCATTTAGCATGAAATGAATTTTAATAATTCCTCCAAAACATGTAATCTCTCCTTCATTTTAGTTGTCCGATTGTTTTAATTTGGACATAACTTTCATTCAAAATTTAAAATCGCTCTAATATTTGCAAACATGTAGTTAAGCTAGAGTAAGCTGAAAAAGTTCTTTATTTTTCTGATTGAAAATATTTCTGAATCTTGCAGAGTCATGAAAGCAGGTTATAAAAACGAACCTTTGTTGGTATTACTCTAGAAAATAAAGCATTAGAAATATTTTATGGGTGCAAGAGGCCCTACATATATATTCATTTCGTAGGTAGTGGGGAGTGTATTATCAAAAGTTTAAATTTAAAAAGTCCTCCTTTTGAGCACTCGGCCTAGTTTATACCAATATTTTAGAATCTCCTTCAATGATCGGTTTTTTCGACTCTTTCATAATTCTGTTAAGATCCAAAAGTAGTTTCATTTTAAAGATGTTTCTTTCTAAAATATTTATAGGTCGTTATATTTTGAAGCTAATGTTCAATTGTAAGAAATAGTTAATAGAGCTCTCATCTTCTTGAAAAATTTTTTTCTCGATAATTTTTAGCTACTGCCAACTTATATGTGCGCAATTGTACTTTTTGAATCAGAGTTATGTCCAAACTAAACAATAAAAAAACTAAAAAGACAGAGAGAGAAATTTCGAACTGAAATTTACACATCACATTTAATAATAAAGCACTTGCATCCGTTGCATGTAGACATTTTAATGTATGGATTTATAGAAATAATAAATTTATACACATATGTCTGACTCAAACTTATATTTAGTGGAAAAGCGCTTATATGACGTAGAGCATGTCAACCCAAGTTTTCCAGAACATTTCGCTTAGATAGCTTTTGCATGAAGCTGACGATATAATAAAATAATGTGTTACAATTTAAAGGATGACCACAGAAAGCACATGACTTTTAAAGCATATTTGATATTTTAGAAAGTTCCACAAAGTTTTCTGAAGATTATTCCTCATCAAATACTTTCAATCGGCCAATTCCTTATCAACCTGGGGTTACTCATTGCATCCAATGTAGCGATAGTGATCACAGTAAGCAACTGCCACCATGCGCCAGCAATCCATTTCTGACTAGTGTTCCCTGTGAAGATACATCTTTCTGTTTTGTAAGTAATTTATTCATTGAATTGACTTACTAACAAACAAATTAACGCAACTTAAGCAAGAATTTTCCTTACATATATTTCACGTGAATGCCAAGAAGCTGTAGGGAGTAATTTAAATTATGACTTTGCAAACTGGCAAATTTGGGTTGATTTTGCTTTGTAATATATGACATATTTTAGCAGCACATCCTTCAGTCATCAATGAAAAGTTATTTTAGATTTCATTTCTCGATTATTAGGATGAAATTGATGCCAAACAGTACTAAGAGGTACAAACGTTATATTCTTAGATATCAAATCACATTCCCAACATAATAGCTGCTCCATATCTGATATCTTAGGTCAATGTCAACCATTAATTCAGTTGCAATACTACGTAGGTGTTTCTCTATCACTTATCAAACAATAAAAAATAATTGAAAGTTCAAACAATAATGTTTTTAACGGATTTGTGAGTGTGTATGTAAAAGTTTATGTGAACTAAGATCTCGGAAACCATTTGGGCAGATTCTTTATGAACCGAGAGAGTCTTGGGATTTCCAAAATTTAATATTAATTATGCTTGATTCATACTATGTAGCATTAATGATATTTTGCCTTATCTCAATTTTATCCAGTAATAACGAAGAGGGATATATATATATATATATATATATGATAGTTTGCTAAGGCTTAACTTAGCCCATATACTAAATTTTCAATGTAATTAAATGATAATTTGCTAAAGCTCATCATAGTCCATATAAAACAAAGTCAACTTTAGAAACATATATTGGAGGTCGCCATATATTGAGAAAATATCTAGCACAATCAATTCAAAACATTAATAGAATTATTATGACATAAAATAATTCCAACATTTACTTTAACAAAGACATTTTCCCCTAACAAAGATCCTATTCCGATGCACTTTACTTCCTACATTATTTACAAAAACAATTGTGATAAGTGTTCAGCTCTTGCATTGGGGAAACAAGGCTACATTTACACACCAGGTTTCACGAAAAACTTATATATATATATATATATATATATATATAT
>CABFPE010000081.1:689921-701636 GCA_900660155.1 Hofstenia miamia
ATATATATATATATGTATATATATATATAAGTCTTCTTTTTAAAGATGATAAATTCAATTCACCTTTATGAAAAATCGTTATTTTTTGAGAGATTTTGAAATTTTTTGGCTGTCTTTTTAAATTTAGTCCAATTTGTTTATAAATTTATATTTTGGTTTTTATCATTGAGTAGCAATCAACAACAACAATCCATAAAACAATTTAACTGAAATTTTGACTACAAAAATATTAAAAAGGACGTTGCTAATTTCATGTATATAATTTGACAAACAATGCACGTGACTTTTGCTGAATAAAATACAGTTTTGTTTGCCAGCTGAAATAATAAATTAGTTAAGAGACATTATAGTTATATGGTCTATATTTTCCCAAGGTCGACGCACACAAGTTTTTGAATATTCAGTAGCAAGTATTTCTAAAAAATCGTATGTTATGTATATTTTTTAGAAAATTTTGACCAGCAAATACTTCCTAGCTACTCTTCACTATTGATTGAATAAAGGATTTTTGAGGATCAATGTGGAAATAGAAACACGCCTTCTTTTTAGTATGAACAGCTTTTTGCTGTTTGCCAGTAAGGAACTTTGGATAAAATGACACGAATTTTTGTCGTAGAAATGGACAATCCATATAATATTTTAGTTGTCCGATATTAAAAATTTTAATCCAACTATTTGCACAAAACTTATTTGACATATTGAAAATTTACTCTGTCATTATACAAGTATCAACTATCACAATCTAAAATGAACACTAACGCGTTCTTTCTTGGGAAATGGATACATAAGGACAACTATTATTTAAAATTGTATTAAATATCATCTTCTTTTTATTATGAGCCATTTTCTCTGCTAAGGTTTCTTTAAATTCAAAGAATTTCAATATCAAATACGTTTTTCGATGTATGTCAAGGAAATCTTAATGGAGATGTTTCTATAAACGTTGGACCTATAAATAGTTTACTCAAATATGGAATATAAAAGGAAGTTAATGTTATTTGTTAATACTCAGAAGCGTTAAAATGTGCAAAAGATCAATGGTAAAACGTTTTCAACATAATAATTCAAATTTTTTTCCTAAAAATGCAATAATTGTAGGATTTTTGTAATATCTTTATTTTAAGCATAAGTTGCCCCTTATGTTTATTAGACTGCAATGGGGATTTCTCGAAGCCTATTAAGAAATTTGTAATCTTTGGATATTGACATCTCTATGGTTTACTTTTCTCACCTTTTGTGGTGAAGAAATATCCCAATACTTGAAATACCTGAAAATATCACTATTTTTCAATAACAATTCCAATTTTAATAGAATCGTTCAATGTTTTCCCATCCATAATAAAAAACAGTGGCAGCAACAGGTAAACTAAATATTTTTTGCAAATATTCCTTCTAAAGTGCTTTTAGATATCATTATTGGTTAGCAAGTTATGATGGTATTTTCTGTACCAATACTGCCAATACTCTAGTATGTGTCATTTGCAATAGCATTTTTAAATGAATTTTTGTATGCTTTTTTGTAGATGTTAAATGAAAATCTTAATAACTGTTTTCGCACATTATTGTCTTAATTAGTGCATCGCGTGCATATTGAATTTAATTTACCGGAATTATCAATTTTAAATAGCTGTTTATATATCTTCAAAGATTATACAGCATTTGCACGAGTTGAATCTTTTTTAATTTTATTAAATACACATCGGTACAAGGTATAAATATCACACCAATGCAATTTCTAAGATACGAATCACAGACAAATAATATATAACTAAGAGAATTGCTTCACTAAAATAAGAATGATGACGTTTAGAGCTAAGTAATTTTACAGTTTGAGACAAGTAGGAGAAACCTTCCATGTTGAACTAATTAATATAATTGTAGTTCTTTATTAAAATCTCGCTGAGAAAGTTTTTAACTGCATTAAGATAAATGAAAGGAAAAACATCTTTTAGCATCAATATTCGTTAGGGCAAACATCTAATAGCATCTAATATTATGAAAAAAATATGAACACTCCAAAAAAATAATTAAGAACGTTTCACTGAATAAGCAAACAAAAATAAACTATTTTTAAAATGGAAGTTTATTCAATGGATATATATATATATATATATATAAGCGGGATTGATTTTCCTAAAGAATTCGTGACACAAAAATTATTGGCATATTGAACATAAGAGCGGTTCTGGGCCTCAATCAGTCAATCACATCGAACTACAGCAGTTTTGATTTGTGTGGGTTCGCCTGGTTGAAGGTCGTTCTTTATGATAAATATATGAAATTTTATTAATAAATAAATATGTAACTATTAATACATTTATAGTGCATCATATTGGGCTAGGATAAAAAAACGTTAGTGTTAGATAAATACTAAACAATTTTATCCAATTGGAAACTTATAGTTTTTTCATAGATTAATTGTTTCAAAGAAAATTTTTTTGATTGCTTAATAGCATCTCACTGTTTTTAGCAGACGATGAATATTTTATGCATTGCCATTTGTTCTGCCTAAGAATCTTAAATGTATAATAGAAATAATTTACTGTCTTTAAAACGGTGGCTGCTAACATTTACAATGATTATCTGCAGAATCAGTTAATTCAACAATTCCTTAGCAGACAAAATATTGAAGCATATCCCCTGTATATACATCAACCTTTATAAATATACAAATTTGATATTTGAAAAAATTCAAAACAAAATGTAAAATGATGATTTTCAACAGCGTCTAAAAATCGCTATAATGAATAATTTCTTAGTAGGACAGCTAATTAAAATATCACTTAGTTACATCTTTAGAGCCATTGAAGGAAACTGTGCTAGTAAATTTTCATGTTCTTCATTTAATTAAGAATTTCTCCAGAATAACCTATATTGATGCACAAGAAGAAATTAGCTAAAGCGTATTTTTATGAACTATTTACCTCTACACACTGTGCACTTACGTTGTTTAGTTAAAGATCAGTAGAATTATAAAATGAATTGATAGATTTTCAGTTATATACAAATGCAGAAAGCAATTTCTTGTAATCATTAATAAACTATTAATATTTATCTAGTAATTATAGTAGAAAGATGAACAATTTTGTTAATGTTTAACTTTAGCAATTTTCAATATTATAGTCTTGAAACAATTTTCACAAAATATAATTATATTTTTTGTATACATGATTTTGTGGTACAAATTTCAAACCATTACCAATCCTGTAATACCTGCATTACCTCTATTTTGTTCAAAATTAGCAAAACTTTCAAATGGAATTCCTAACTTCATAGTCGTACTTACTTCAGATATGGTTACGAGCCGCAATCCGTGAATATCAGGAATCGTCTTCTTTAAACTGCGGAGGCTTAGTCAATCAGAACTTGGGATTTGGTGTTCAGTAGCGATAAATCTGCGTTCAACGATGGACAGGTGTGGATGCAACTTCGTTTAGTTGAGGATGAGCCCATAGTTTGTCATTGAAAATGTGAATCATGGCGGCCGTCGTATTACCGTGAGGACTACATGTCAGTGTCAGCACAAAGACCATGATGATCTTAACAGTTGTGCTGACCATGCTTGGCAAACAGTAGTGGTTGTTTCAAGAAGATAATGGGTTGGCCATCTCAGAAGACTGATTTGAAATCCATAAATCACTTTTGCAATAATGTGGACAATGAGGAAAAGAATTGCCCGGCTTCGTACAAGCAGAAGCTGTAGCAAATAGTAAGCAGTGTAAGGCAGAACATTACTAAATACCAGTTAAACGGCTTGATAAACTAGATGCGATGACGTTGTCAGCTTGTCATTGATGTCAACAGCAACAAGCCCACTAAGTACTAATGAGATAAAAATTTGTTTTCATTTATAATTATACTAAATGCTTTTTATATACTGTATACCTACATAGTTTGTAGTGTTCCTTCATGCTTTGACTGATAAACCTTGTTAATAAAATATTCACTGTTGATTCTAGCCTTCTCCCACTATATATGTATGTCGAACATGAGCTACAGTTGTCTCAATTATTCAGCAATTCAGGAAACTCTAAACTTTTAAAAAGTAATTCTTATTTCAGTAAGCAAGATAGAATCTCATAATCAATGTAATGATACCTATCCTAATTAATTTCTACGCAGCAATTGACATTTTTTCATACTTAAGTGAATTTCGAAAAAGTTTGATTCAATTTCATAACCCCTTTGTATTATGTGGGATATATTGTAGTTGAGAAAGAACTTTGAATAAGTGATTAAAGAGTCTTTGTTGATACGGCATCTTCGCTATATTAGTAAATTAAATGAATGGTAAAATATTCTAAGTTATGAACTTTCTAAGAGCTGCTAATTTTAGTCATTGACATCTGGAAAATCACAATACAAAAACTGTGGAAACATACCATTGAGAAGCGTAGACTTTATGTTCAGCGAGGAACAAAGAACTTTAGGACAATTCTTCGAAGTTTTTTTAGAAGATGGTAATGTTTAATTCTAAAATTATTAATATTTATATGTAAATATAAATATGTATATATATATATATATATATATATATATATATCTAGCCATAGCAATTTTAGATAATTTTTCAATTGAAACCACAGATGTGATTGTAATAAATGAATATTCTAGTCCAAGCACCAAGGCTTCACTCGAAGCAACAACTTCAACCTCAAGTAAGTTAAAAAATACTTTTGATGGCAACTTTTTATAGACGTCAAGTTATCCCATTGCTATGCGGAAACAAACTAGAGGCATTAATTTCATTATTCATAATTTTGTTAGCATAGTGAAAAATATTTGCTATATTCATTAGAAATCAATAGCTACAAGAATTAAGCTTTAAAAAATTTCAAGATTTTGTAGCAAGTGTTTGAATTCTGGTGGCGATATCACAAAGTAATTCAATGACAGTGCATTGCTTTGAAGATGTAAGACTATTTCTTCATAGCTTGAAACATTTCCAAAGTACTTAATGAGCAATAAAGGTTTGTTTCATTGCTACATATACCTAACAAAAAGCTTAGCAATTTGTATGTATACACACTTACAAACATCATGTCATGCAATTGATTGTTGAATTAGCCACGTTTCCAATAATTTATGGTTTCTCATTCAAATATTCGAGGTTAGTTCTGTTAAATGAACATATTTTCAAGATAGCTGCTTTGAAGTTTTGTTTAGTTGTTGATTTTTAAATTTAATAATTCTAATATGATTCATGCATTTATCTAAATTGCAGCCATTTCATGAATTGTGTCAAAATATCTATATATGAAACAAAATTGCTTTTTGGTTAGGCAGAGATGCCATGTTTAAGAGGTGAGATTTAGCAATGCTTGTTGAGAAATCTTCTAACACAGCCTAAGCACTTTTTGCAAAACTGTTGGCCAAAAAAACAATAAAATACAAAATCTTGTGCTTAATAAAATGGTATATTTTGGACAATTTGAAATATTTTAGCAAAGTAGTTATTAATTGAAAAGTTACGAAAATTTGGTTGACTATTCTTCCGAAATGACTTCATCGATAAGCAACTCCATGTTTATTATTTGTTAATGTATCGCGTAGAGCATTCTAATCAGGCAAAACGGTCATCGTAAAAATCAATTTATAGATACACTTTACTCACCATATTTACATATTCAGCTGTTTGCAAAACATTTTTTAAATATTGAATGACATGTGCAAGCACTTACCTTAAATTTTTTTATTTCTAATTACTGTACTTTGCAAATTAACCAAAGTATATTTGGCAAATAAACATTTGTACAGGTCAAGTGTTGACATATAAACTTTATATTTACATGTAGTTAATAAAATTATATATGTTTGCTTGTCATTTTGTCATTGAAGATGTGCATAAGGTCTTTGAAAATAATATTTTGTTTGTTAAGCAAGTGATTGGCATTTTATTTGATTGATTGATGCAATATTGTGTATATAATATAGTTCCGAAACCCTTTACTTCCGCTAGTGTCAAACATTGTTATGAATGTTTGTGCTATAATTAAACATTAAATTAAATTTTTTATGTAATACCATTTTTGAAAATGTCTGGTATTAGTTTATGATATTTAGGTTTCAATGTGTTTTATATTTGCTACGACATATTTCATGACCAAATTTCAATTATAAATTAAATATATAAGTATGAAATTCAAGAACAACGTTGCATAGTAGCCGAACTATAAAATATGAAAAATCCCCCTACACCGCGGATAGTGGCCACGTTTTCAATTTTCAAATCAGGATGTATAGCATTTGTACTGCACTTAGAAAAGGAATATGAAGCACTTTCTTAATTATCTTGCGACTATTTTGAGGCTATGACGTCACACTAGCACAAACGCCTAATACACATTAAGAATATCACAAATAGAACATTTACAGAAATCGATAAAAGATATGTACCAACCTTATGTGACAAGTTCTGACTTCCAATAAGCTCGAAACGTGAAAGTCTGAGAACGTTTGACCCACAAAAATCATAATTCATTTAAAATGGCATAATTCGAATTTTGGGAGTAGTCGCTCTTCTTGCTGTAACAGAACTAACGTCGATTTTTGTTGTTTTCAATAGAAAAATTGGAGAGAGTTTAGTAGCACATCGTTTTGAAAGGGCTAAAACACTCTGATTCATATTAATTTATCAATTTACATGTGAGTGCACAAATTATTAGTTCTGCTTAAATTATAATTTAACATGAAGCATGTGATTGATGCCTTTTTGTATTATGACCTTAGACACTCAAAGCGCCCAAATTTTTCGATTTTGGATTGAGTTAAGGAAACGTTTTAAAGATAAAGATGATACTACATTCAAAGATTCGAATTATATTAAAAAACCTTCTACTAAGCATTTCTTTAAAATCATAGATATTATACACATTGACATTTAACTGTTCTGAGAATGAAAAACATTGTTCTCATGAGATATGGAGTAAGAAAATTTCAAATATTAACATTCTAAATACTGTTAATATTACAGGGTGCTTCCGATTTCGATACTGACTTTATCAAAGCTATGTAGGAAAAAATCACTTCTAGAAAATTCATAAAAAATACTTTTGATAAAAATATTATTCAAAGTCTGTAACAATGACCACATGACACACATCAAGCTAATATCCCATTGCTTGGCAAATGCCTCCAATTTAGGCCTATTGTGTAGTCAATGTTTGCAACAGCTTTTGTTATTCCATATTCAGATCATCCATGTTTACTAGATTGCAAAACAGACAAACAGACATGCTCTTTCGCATGTCCCAACAAAAAGAAACTGCAGAGTATGCTATCTGGAGATCTGGGAAGTCAGCTCTGTTTTTTCCAAATTAAATCAAACCAAGCACTTCTGGTTGAGTAAACACCATTACTGGATCAAAGAAGAAATGAAAAAATTTATACTCTTACAAAAAAGTGTTAAAATTTTAAAACTACCATTTATATTTCAGCAAATATGAGGACGTGAAGTGCTCCCAAGACTTTTGGATCACCCTGTATATGCACAGAGAGCTTATCTTTTAGCAACTAGGCAAATCATTTGAAAATCAACTACCATAGAAATACTAGAATTGTCCATTAACAACGTTTGTTAGGTAAAGCCTACATACTAGAGAAATGCTAAGGCTTCTTTGATTTTAATATTGATACGCCTGTGGATTTGGAAATTGCGGTTATATTGTAATTTAGGGTTCACGACAATATTAAATACGGCCCCAACCACAGTTGCCACCATAGATGAAACTGGAATTTTTCAAAGGATAGAAAGTAAAATTCTCATAAAATTCTAAAATTTTCAATGTGTTTATAGGCCTGGATTCTGGTTGGAAAATAATAATTTTCACTTTCATCGTCATATTCGCGATAATATTTATTCTTTTTCCACTAATTTTCTGCTTTCGAAAGTGTTGCCTGCAAAAGCCGCGTAAGTTAATCATTATAACTGTATTCAACAATTATTAGTTTATATAATTATCTCATATATATTTGATACTAAAAGGGCTTTGAATGTAGAAATTCTAGTGTTTTACTATTGGTAATCATAATAGTGATGAAGATTCTGAAGAACGGCTACCAAACAACCGAGAACTGTAATTAAACATATCAAGAGGTAAAAAATGAAAGTCATCTTATTCCAAAAAACAAGGTCTATAAATGTTAATGAAATGAGCACAGAAGAATTGTAATTATATAAATAATATCATATGTCTTAGAGCAGACGAGTACTTCCAAAAAATTATGACAAATGAGTCAAACCCGCAAAGGATAGCAACAAATTGTAATTTTAGATTGTGTAATAATTTGGATTTAAAGCATGCTAAAAAATACAAATACGATTTCTGGAATGAACTATTGAACTGAGCTAAGTATATTCTAGAAACTAGTTTTAGTCAAATGAATTAACCCTAAGATGCCCAAGGTAGTATCAACCTGGGGATTTTTTGTAACACTTTTGGAGTTATGTGAAAGTAAGTCTTTTATGAATGACAATGATGATAGCTGGCTAGTGAATTACATTCAACGATGCATAAGAACACAACATCCAAAACAAACCACAATTGATCAAATGCTACAATCGCACAAAAGACCAAGTTGATACTGCCGATCAAAGTTTAAGATGCTATACACGTCGTTCAATTATATTTATGTGACCCCAAAATGACTTTAGAAACATTGTAGATATTGGAGCTTTGAATGCCTACATTATCTGCATGAAATCGTTAGGGACCAGGATGGCGTTCCTTATGCAATTATTAAAATAATAGTGTGCAAACAACTTTGGATAAAAAAAGGAATTGGTATATATATATGTATATATATATATATATATATATATATATATATATATATATATATATATATATATATATATATATATATATATATATATATAGTTTCATTTTCAAATTAGTCTACTAAAGAAAAGTAAAAATTTAGATTTTTAAACGATTTTGTGCAATCATTTTGAGCTATAATTTCACAGTTATAATAGTAAAAATAATATCATGAGCAAAGTTTTAGCAAAGCATACATTTTTACTATTATATACTATTAAATGCGATAATGTTGTAGAATTTCTGTTGATATCAATTACACTCTGACTTTTGCGGAAATGCAATCACTATTTAATTTTGTACTTAAACACTATAATGAGAATCCTTTGAAAGTCTTAATAATTCAATTGGAATCTTTAGAAAGTCTTTTTAATTCAATGTTCTAAGTCTAAGCGCCACATCTTTTCCTTAGGTGTTCAAATTCAATTTCACGAGCAGATTTTCTAAGCTCTGATTAAATACATTTTTAATGTAAATTATACATTTTCACTCTATTTCAATTACTGTTTATAACAGAAAATATTAGCATAATATTGATTGTTTGTTATATTAATATTTGGACCTCAAGTAAACAGCATCATTATGAGTTATAATTTATAAATAATTTGTTGCCTATTTAAATATCATTTATTTTTTCGATTAATTTGATGCAATATTTGTTTAGTTTCTTCAAATTCATGAGTGGCATTTTGTTCTTGAATTCCTATAATATTTACAAAGAATATAATTTGAAATACTAAGCCTAAATAATTCATGAGTGTTTGCAAAAAGAACTATTACAATTGATGTCAAACTTAGAACATTTATTACGTACTGGCGTTTCGTTGAAATTGCTTTTTAGCTTCAAGTATAAAACATCAATTCATATTCATTCTAAGTATTGTTCGAAGAATTGGAGAAAGTATATTTTAAGACTTGGAAATTTTTAGAAGAATATTCATAAAATACTACGGTTGTAATTAAGAAAGAGTTGTTTTCTTATCGAAGCAAATGAATCTGAGATTATCAATTGTGTTCTACGGTATCCCGAAAAGGGAATCCAATGAAAACATGCGACAAAACAGCTTATGGTACTGCATAATAAATTTTAGTCTGCAAAATTTTCTTAATTTGGCATTTCATTTTAAGATGAATTTTCCTAAGATCGCTAAGTCTGGACAAACATTTTCATCTTAGAAAGCAATTGAAGCATACCCTAGTAAAATTTTTTGGAATTTTCGGCAAGCCGTCAAAACACTGCCACCATTTTGGAAAATTTTTATCATTTGAAATCTTTTGAAAGAATTTTGGCAAAAGATGCATCTATTGACTAATACTGAGGCCCAATAAAAAACATTTTTTGATCTTAGACATTATTATTTACCAATATATTATCGTGTTGAATTTCAACATTAAATAATTATTTCGTAACTAGATATGAAGATAATATGTATATAAATCTGCTAAAATTTGTTTACCATTTAAAACTAAGGAAGTTTTTTAAATGTTTTTCCTTTGAAATGTAAAAATTCATTTAGCTTAATATTTTAATAATCGCTGGTGGTTTTATGTTAAGGTCAAAAAATTTTCATGAATAAATTACTTTGAATATTGATTGCAGTTGCATATTAGAATTTTTTTGAAAATTAGAAACATCATATATATAAAATTACAGAAATATAAATTTAGTGCCGCTTCATTTTGATAAGAAATCCACTTTGTTCGCTGAATGAGTTTGGAACCTATACTCATTATTTGCAATAACACATAATATGATATATGGTTACACAACATATTTATGCTGTACAACTTTATCATTTAATGACCTGAGAGATGTTCATTAATCCTAGTGACAAAATGGCGCTTAGTCATCAAATGTCAGAAATATATATGCATCAACATCATGCTAAAAAGAAAAATTTAAATATAATAATGAGAACATCCAACACAAAAATTGCAGAAGCTTTAATATTTAAGAACCATAACAAAGATCAATTATTGAACAAGCAACTAAGTAATATGAGCATATTAAATTTATTTTAAGTCCATGAAAAGGAAAACATCATTAAATTTTGGTGTAGTATATTGTAAAAATTATTCCCACAAATTTTGTATTCTGATGATGAATTTCGAATCGAAACCGATTAGCATTAAATTGAGCAAAATAGTTTATATATATATACATTTACATATACATATATATATATATATATATATATATATATATATGTATATATAAAGTGCAGATCAAAAGAGTTAATCCACTCATCTTCACAATTTATTTCTGCAATGAGGAATACAATAGCTTTGATTTTTATCACTAGGCTCAATTTTGCCTTTGTGAAATCAAATTTTCATCTAATTTTTTAATGAAATATAGTTTTCATTCTATGTCCATGTGAATGGACATCCTAAAAACTATCTCCATAAATATAAATAACATGTAATAAAAAGTTAAAAATTCGAGCATCCAGTAAAAAATTTAGTTTATTCTAAACTTTGTGTACCAATTTATTAAAAAAATTTGGAAACATTAAAATTAAAAGTTTGTAAAAGTCCTATTACATCACTGATTTTGAAGCAAATTCATTTAAAGTAATGGGACTTTAGCAAAATTTGAGTGGTATATTTTTCAAGACAACAGAATACATTTATGCAAAAATTTAAGAATAAATGAATTTTTTACACAGAACTTGATTTTTTCATTATAATTTACACTTATGACTATTTATGGGTGCCCCTTCCATGGAGCATAAGTTGAAAACTATATTTTTTAATAAAAAATTAGATGAAATTTTGAATTCACAATGCCAAAATTGAGCTTAGTGATAAAAAACAAAGCTATTGTATTCCTCATTGCAGAAATAAATTGTGAAGGTAAGTGGCCCAACTCTTTTTACCAGCACTATATATATAT
>CABFPE010000081.1:703358-742090 GCA_900660155.1 Hofstenia miamia
TATATTTATATATATATCTCAAAAGTTGGTCTGCATCGGGCTGCAATCCATCAAGTTTTTTAAAAATCACCCTCTCATTGCCCACAACCCTTATTTGATGTTCATTGGACCGCTATTTACCCACATATTATTAGTCAAATATCACTACGTTACTGCAACAAACCTGGATAAAAAACTAGAAAATAGAACGTGAATAGGAAAAGAAGAATATATACTAATTAATAACGCGAAACAGTTTTTTGCATACAAGCGGCAAAGGAAACTGATAATAAAGGCAGAAATACATTCTTGTGCATAATAGTTCAAATTTTAGGCAGAAAAACGTGTACTTATTGGATGAAACTGTGTTTTATCAAACTTAAAATTCAGGGTATCCTTTTGCAAGAATTACTGATTTTATCTGGGGATTGATTCATATAAATCAAATTCGAGTTTTTACCACCATTAATCCAAATTTTCGAATTTGCTTCCTCCAATTCCACTTTTTAGGACTTACCAAAAGTTTTCGATGATATTAACATCAGATGATTTTGCTGGCCAGTCATTTATTAACAGAATACCAGATTTTTCCATCCACCACTACAATCACTTTCAAGTGTTTTGATGTCAAACGTAGTCAAATTCTAGAAAGTTGGGCTAAATTTGCTTGGGACTAGTCCGTTGTTTTAGAGGGGCGTCCGGATTTTGCTTATGGCCCAATTCGATCGGTTCTTTTATAATGTGTAATAGTTGAAGATACTGCTTGATTTGATAATTGAAGAAATCAGCAAATTTTTTTTCTGTGGAATATTTTCAAGAAATTTTGAAACTACATTTTTTGTACTTCGAAGTTTTGCCACGCATTTTGCTGTGAATAATGATAAACGCGCTTTGCAATTGTTAATAATTTTTAGGGTATTGATGCAGCATAATAGGTATCATAAAGCACTTATTTCTTGTTCTACAAAACATAAAATTGGCAATAATAAAAAAGTAATTTATGTAATGTTACAACCTTTTCTAGTTTTTGATAGTTTACATGAAGAATTGGAAAGACTTCAATTTGAATTACCGGTATGTATATCAATAACCATTTCCGTTTAGTTGAATATTCTTATAAAATATTTGAAATTGAAACCGCGTTTAAGAAGGCAAATTTTCGCTTTACAATTTTGCGAGATGGCGTCTATTGTGCATCTTGTAAGGCATCATTCACAAACATTAAAAGATGGCATTGACGAGACTAGAATCACTATAAATAGGTGCCTTGCCAACATAACTTTGTTTAATATACTTTAAGGTTTACTTGTGAGTCTTCAGTTATACTTCAAAGCTCTTTTGTTTTGAATCGAATTGCTTAGATATATTATAATTAATAGAATTCTATAAATTTATTATTAAATCTACATTGTTGAATTCATCAATATCATTTATTATATGATGGAAGTCTGAAAACTGCTTGTCTGTCTTTACAACCAAGATCTAAAATAGTGAGTACTTGTTAACAGATAAAGAAGTTGTGTCGTCATGGCGATCGAGCGTAAAGGCGTTCATTGATTTATTGATAAAGATTAGGCTGCCGATGACTCGTCAGAAGTTAAGGAAAAAATGCTAGTATTCCACACCACTTATTGTGAAAGGAATTTTGTATTAGTGAATTCGAAACCAAAGTCTAAATTTGGGCAATTATAAGTATCATTATGTACAATTAAATTATATACAGTAGTATTATTCAACAAGCAATATTTACACTACTTCATCGAAAAACGTAGTTTTAGAGTTGTGTGTGTAGTAAGTAAATTTGCTCAAGTAATTCTGGGCGAGGTGACACAATTATTTTTGTGGGAAGGAATTTTAATGCCCAGTCACATACCATTCGTCCACATTTTTCAAAGCCCGTGTAATATAATGGTCGAATTTGTTTTGACATGTAAAAAATCATTAATCCCTATGAAGTCAGGCGTTGATTGAAATGACCATACACAACCACATTCAGGGTGTGGGGGAGAAAAGCTCTCCCTTATGCTATTCATAACTTTCGGAACAATTAATATTTTTACTTGAAATGTTTTGACTTTGAATATTTATCTATTACGCACATTTCTGAAAAAAATTAGGAGTTGGCGATGTGTACTTCCGAAAGTATGAACATTTTGTCGAGCTACATGACTAAAATTCTAGAATCTAGCTACTAGGAACGGCTGCCAACTTTTCGGAGGTGGCTAAAATTGTGATGATTTCAAGTAATGTCGGCCTATTTCTGTACAATAAATCCATAGAGACACTCTATTGCCAGTCGTGTTGCTTTTACTTACCTAACCGATTTGTATTAATTTTGAACAATTTTATCCATGGCTGTAAAAAATATTGAAAGGGTTTTAGAGTTGCGGCCAAATTATTTGGGTCATCAAAAAATATTACATTCTTTAAAAAAAATATTCATTAAAAATAATAAGGTAAATTTGATTACAATCACACGAACATATATTTGCGACACAAAACGTATAGCTATTCACACTAAAAGACATCCACCTGTAACTTGAATCAAAACCTCCACTCGTTCAGACATTTCATCCATACCGCAGTGAATTCATTTTCACAAATTCAAGTGCCTACCGATTGATTAATCAAAACACCATTGCTAACTAGTGTCTTCTTACGCAGTTTTTGCTTTATTTTTGCTTATCTTGGGATGTAAGTGATCATGTTCTACCAAAAGTTCCCCCTTTTTGTGTTTGAAGTAAGGTTTTATAATTCTACCAACTGATGTCTTATGAATGTGCTGCTGTAGTCTGATGGCAGATATTTTTCTTAGTGTGATAAACCAGCATCTTGAGCAATGTTATTATACAGAGACATTGATGCTCTTTAGAATGAATTACATATGATTTTAACAAATTTGTACTAAATTTTATTTGATAAAATATCTTTTCATATTTCAAAATTTTCAATTAATTAACATTTCTATAAACAAAACAAAACTTTATAATTTAGATAAAAAAGAACTCAAATATCAAACAAACAACTAAAAAATAGAGGGTGGGGTGAATAAAATTACTACAGCAATAGGCTTTCTTTTTCAAAAGAAATGTATTAAATTACATGCATTCTAAAGAAAACGAAAACGTTATAGGTGACCCAATAAAATTTGGTCGCAACTGTACATGGACATATCTATGGGTAGAGCCCGGGTATTCAATGATAAAGACATGTTCTAAAACAAGTGCCTATACCTGAATTACATGCAAATAAGTATTTTTTTCAATGAGAAATCCGATTTTTGCAAAAATATTCAAATTATTTTCATACCTAGTGTTCAGATAATGAGGTAGTCTAATACCCATGGGAACCAGAACTATCCTGAAATATTTCTTTTCTTGAAAACAATCTGTGTGAGTACTGTCCAGAAGCGCCGTGTGCAAAGTCAGAGTTTGTCGCGCCCTAGGCAATGGAAGTTTTGTTATTCTGTTCGTTTTCGGCCTATTATAATTCAAAATTTAGATCCAGCCAAAATCACTCTCGGAAGTGACAGAAGATTTGTGAACTAACTAGAAAAAACAATGGTGATTAATAATATTTAAACACTAACAACTGTAATGAAAAATTGACGTTGGCTAATAAAGTGTATGCAGATGTGTGGCATTTTCTATACCATTTCCCGTTCTATTTGACACTAACGATATTATATTTGGCAATAGTGTTATTCTATTTGACAAAATCAAAAAAATATATTTAAAATTTATACAAAAGAGAGAAATAGACGCAAAAATGATTTGTAATAACTAATTAAATTAAATATGAAACCGAAAACTTCACAAAACACTACTAAAATACAGTTTATTTTTCTGCAAGTGCATCTGGGTTTATCATTGAATGTATGCCATGTATGAACAGTACAATTAAGTATTAATTAAATAAATGCCAGACTTAATAAATCCTGCAAAAATTGGTACACCAATATGATGTGCTAAGAATTTCCAAGCACTGTTGTTTTCATAAAACATTTATAATGTGAGTTTTCTTCTTTGCCTACTCATCCTCAGTGTCTGGGTTTTTTGGACAAGGGTAAGTATCTCTCTAAAGAAAGAAACCTTGTTACCAAGAATGGTATAATTGTAAATTTCCAACACTACATGTATATTTAAAAGGATATTGTTTTTTTAATTGGATTATAATCGAAATGATAGCTGGTGTCACCCTTATTAGTTAGTAATATTTACTATATAGAAGTTGTAAAATATTATTGTGTGAATGTAGTTTTTTACTGTTGCCAAATAGAATGCTGTTAGTGCCAAATAGAATGGGAATGGTATAAATAGAACGACTGTTTCAAATCATTACAGTATATTCTCCAAAAATATATACTCAACTTGCAAATCTTTTTAAGCCAAATGACAGTATGGATTCACACATACACACCCACACACATACATATGTATATGCTTGTGTGTGTATTTCAAAGTGCCTTTATATATGGATAAGGAGTGTGATATTTCGTAAATCAAAAAGTGGATTTATTAAGAAACACTTAACTGCAAGAAATGTATGGAAATACTGCATTGGCTGTTAGTAAAGAATAGTGGTTGTATTCAAAACTTCTTTGAGTAACATGTTCCTTGCAACGTTTCCTTTTATTCAAAACCTCTATTGTTTAATTATGAGAAAGCTTATTAATTTCATTTGTTGCTAATAAACCAAATTATATACCGCCAAATTCGACTTCTTAATCTTATTTGAAGACGTATTTAATTATAAATAACTCAATTTTCTACTAGATTTGAACGTGAATAGAATATTAGCAGCTCATAATGGCGTTTCCCTTGTATTTAGGCTTTGTCTAACCGTGGGAAATATCACTAGAGATTAAAATTAGTAATTAATATAATTGTACATTTAAGTTATTCCATGCTAATAATTGTCTGGGCAGACAAAGAAGTTCTTCTAAAATATAACCAAACATACCCGGAAAATATTCATTTTTTAAAATAGTTAATTTCATATAAAAACTATTTATTTATTTATTTATTATTTGTCTCTACCCACAACAAGAGCATTCTACGAAATGTTCAGGAAATTTGCTATTTCGGATTCTGATTTGTCAGTTAGAAAATATCACTTATTGGATCTGATTCAAAAAGATTTATTGAAATTTCAAGATTATATGCCAACCAAATAAATCCATTCTAATTTGTGTTGAAATATAGTAGCGGTTTAAATTAATAGAAAAACGAATTAACACCCATTGTTAACGTAATATACCATTAGTATATTCATTCAAATCTTCCAAAAAATTAACGCAAAACACAATCAAACATGCTTTAGGAGGATCATTGAATACCTTGAAGTAATCATAGAGTAAATCATATATTAATGGACGAGGTATGCCGCTATAATATATTATTAATCCCATGGGGGAAAAGTCAATTAATTTGTAATAATCCATATGCGCGTCTATAGGTCTGTAATGGTGATGATCATGACGTATTTGAATAATGACAACATTTGATGAAATGTCTAATGACGTATGATTAGATGAAATATGTTTAATTAGATTTGCTTTGAACCAATAACACCCCTCTGACAATTTTAACTTTTTTTCTTTGAATTTTTCCATTATTTGTATATGTTTAATAACGCATTATCAAAAAATTTGTAGCAAATTAAATGGCAAATATAAGAGCCTTTAGGTTTTTTAATATTGCAAAAAAACAAATAAAAGTGTAAAACTTATTAATAGAAGAATTTTTACTTTGTGCAATTCTGTCATGTCTGCTTAAATGACGAAGCATTCTCTGCTTACATGATCCTGCGAGGAACTGACCAAATAATTCTCGGTCAGCATTTTTTAACGCAGTATATGTGCATTTTGCTTTGAAAAATATCCCATGTAAGTGCGCATTGACTGTTTTCTGTTAAGATTTTAAAGGGAATTTTGCAAAACCGAATTCTTTGGTAATCAGTTTGAGAAACAGTTTGTTTTCAAACATATATGTTGCATCTATACAAGTAGATCGCCCTCTTATGCGTTTTTGATGATTAAATTGTCCCTTTGGACACGTAGTTATTGAGAAAAAGACGTATTTCAAAATCTGAAATAATTTCATTAACATTTGAATGAGTTCTTCATAAGCTTTCAGGTTGCAATAAGTATGAAAAGGCATGAACATCACTCATTGATGTCTAACTAATCAAATAACGAATTTGAGATCACTGATCATGGCCCCTCCCCTCCTAGCATTTAAACGAAAAATATCGAAAATTGTAAACAATATATTGAATCCTCCTCAGAAATTCATACCTCACAGAAAAGGAATGTTTGTTATATTTTTAAAGATTAATACAACATTAAATAATTTATTAAAAATTATAAGAAAACTTGAATTTATTGATATAACATATAAAGTAAAATCGCCACATTCAACTAAGCACTATTGTTATTTTTAGTTTGATTTTATCAAGCTACTATATATGCTTTGTAAATATTTACTTTGATATCACTGATATTGAAATGGAAATTTAACAATTTTAAATAACATCTAATATTTATATTTGAATTATAATTGAAGTTATTTGAATCATTTGAGAAAGTAAGGTATACTTGTGTTATGCTACACACTCTCTAAGATATTAAAGGTTGATTAACCAAAGAACTCCTAGTTAAAAAATTTTAATATAATTTTAAGAGAAGAGTTTGCATTACAATATGACCATTATAACACATTTTCAAAAAATTGCAAATTTTTGTGAAAATAGTCTAATTACAAATTTGCTTGTTTTTATATTCCATATGTACACCAAGTATATTTTATTATCGTTGTTGATACAAGATTTCTCATTACTATTCAAAATATAATTAGATTGAAGTGATGAAAATCAAATAGTAATGTGGATAGCTCACTAGGTTGCCTCAAAACTTACCCCTTGCCTTTGGCTATGTTCAGGAAAGCTACCTTCTGTATGCAATGTCGAAATTATATTTGATCTTCAACTTCTCAAGAATTTTAAATACTATTCAATGTCATACCATTGCAATGGAAATTCCAATTTTCTAGCTTTCCAAATTTTCAACCCAAAGTGTGAACGCAATGTGTTTTGAAACTTACTCTATATCTTTTTTCTTCAAGAATTTTATCTTAGTAATGTCAAAATATAAATCATTTTTTTAACTTTTTCTCTTATTTCCAAAACTGCGTATTATCGATGGTACTATAATCTTTATTTCAATTTGTGGAAATGTCTCAGTTACCCTCATATCACAGCCTATGCCTTCTACTTATGCTACAGTATGTCATGAGTCTTACTTTGTGAAGCTTAAGATCTCAATCTCCATCATCAGAAGGTAACTTCTCTCAATTCTATTACTTACTTTATTGCTTATTTCGGCAGCCACTTTTTTGCAATTGTTTGTTTCTCTCTTGATGTCAGTTGTCATCATGTGTTTCTTTTTCCTCTTCTGTACTTCTAATTGCCTCATTTGGCTGATATTCATATATTAGATTTAAGTCTTCTATATCTAAGACAATGACGTACATTTCATACTCTGTATTATTGGATGGAGGAGCCTCTATTAACATACTCAATGGGGTTAGAAAAACTGTTTATCGCTAGCGCCTTCCGACTTTAAATGGAATTCCATTGCTTTTCACCGATGTCTCAAACGTCGACAGGCGTTTTGATAATCCGACCCTTATGTCTGCAATGTCTCTCTTCCACTTCTTATTCCCGCTAATCGGGGCCAACAATTTCATTGATTTTGCCCTGTTGTAATCTATTCCATCGCATAACCCTATCTTGATTTTAGCGTTATTTAAAATGTTCAAGCATATAATGCCAAAACTTATCAAACTGAAATATCGGTACTGGTTGTTTGTATCGACCAGACCAAATGTTTTCGGTTTAGCATGTAAATTGTACATATGTTGATATTAATTTGTATATAAGCAAGAGAATTTGTTGTAAATAGAGAACAGTTTTAGACAGTTAGGTGCTCTTTAATATCTTCTGCCCGCAGTCGTCTCCCTAAGAATAGGTCTTTGTACGTAAATTGGGATGCAAAGCACACGCGGGAGATATTACGTGGTGACGCTGACGTGATCCTGAGGGTTCAGGGAATTTTAGTTGTTAAGTTAGGACCGGGCTAGTTGTTGCTCTATTTATGAAAACCATTAAGAGCTTCCTGTCTCGTCGAATAGCATTTTCCAGGTGTAACAAACGAATGAACATCCAAGAATGTAGTTTTCTAATCTAAGTAATTAGGCGAACAATTATTTTCAAATTAAAATAATTGTCTAGTCTTGCAGTGGTATAATATACTTTCTACCTTACAATTTGTACAATATGCCAGATTGCACTATGACCCATAATTATCAAAATGTTTGATGTCAAATACATTCTGAAAGCTAGAAAGCTAACTGAATGTCAATAACATTAACCTGATGTTTAATCAGCCTGATTTAACCAGTTCATTTAAAGTAACCAGATTAACAGTCCTGAGTAACCTGTGCTGCCGGTTCCTCTTAACTTAGGTGAAAATGTTCCTCATCCCTTCCTTCATAATGTATTTTCATTAGATTAAAGGGTCAAATTTTCAAAATTGTAGGAAATATTTGGAAAAATTTTTTCCTGTGGTCTTCATACGTAAAAGTATTTATCCAGTGTTCGTTCATGTAGCATTGTATTTTTTGTTTGAGATAATATTATTCGTTTGTAATCGGTGAATTGCTAGTTAATTACATCCAATTTTTACTGTCCCATATTTTCTTCTGTGACGAATCATACTAACCTGATAGCATTTAGAGGGCAATTCTCCTGTTTGCGATGAGAACAAGCTGTATGAAACCAAGAGTTTTGGAATAAAGAAAAAATGCTGTCGTGGGTCGCTGTGTAACATCGCTTTCACTCCATCTACCAGCATCGTCGTCATTGCTACTCTCATACTTGTTTTTGAATGGCTATTTTAAGCAAAGTTTTATACAGACATTGATTTAAGAAACAATATGAGGCATACTTGTAAATATTATTTCTGTTAATTTGTGAATGATGAATTTAATTTGCATTAAATAAATTATTTTTGATGGGTGCTTCTTTATTGCCTTAGTGATAGTAAATGTAAAGTAAGTTAATGTGGGAAAGTAAAAAATTCAAAGTAAGTTAATGTGAGAAAGTAAAAAATGCAAAGTAAGTTAATGTGGGAAAGTAAAAAAAACGCAAACTAAATTAAGACACAAATAACACAAAAACTAGTAAAAGTACATGACTTCCATGACGTCAGTAAAACACCCCCGCCAATATCCACGGCGTCTCAGGTCAAAGGCCAACCCTCTCGACCAATCAGAACAAAGTGTAACGAAATGGACTCGAATCTATACTACTAGTGATACTACGAAAAGCTATACATGTCTCAAAATTCATTCAAATTTAAAAAGGAATTATACTTATTGTTATCTAGTTTTGTATTTCGAGAAAGGTAAAAAATTTCTCATATATGAGAAAAATTACAATTTGCTGGTATTCTTTCAATTAATGATAAACTGATACTGTTGAAAAGAATTGCTGGTATTATATATTATATATTCTGTTCTGTTATTGAGAGTTTCATGAGTGTTAGTTAACAGTATATATATATATATATATACATATATATATATATATATATATATAAAGGTCAGCAGCTCTAAGCGTTTGCCATTATGTTAATAGTTTCACTATTTAACTATAGTTTATATTTTGCGTACATGGAATTATTTAAGCTGCTAGTAAACTGCCAGTGCTATGCACGGGAATTTCAATGGGCTGTATTAGATATTTAATAAATGAATGAACTTTAAACAAACCATATGTTGTGTTTTTCATATTTTAGGAACGAAATAAGTAATAAATATGATCATCATACATTAGTAAAATGATTTTTATTCACAATTTTAGCGTATGACACTTCATATTTACCATTTAATATCATAAGC
The DNA here is from genome assembly GCA_900660155.1 of Hofstenia miamia. Classification (NCBI taxonomy): domain Eukaryota; kingdom Metazoa; phylum Xenacoelomorpha; order Acoela; family Hofsteniidae; genus Hofstenia; species Hofstenia miamia. Next base: position 713,300 of record CABFPE010000081.1, read on the forward strand.
AAATTCAAAACATTGTAACACCTAATGCAAAAGAGTGTTTAGAATCAAAACAAAATCGAGTGCATATTGTAGATGTATAGTTTGTTGATTATAGTGGCAATTGCTAAGGAGTATATCCTTTCTATCCCCATAAATCCTCCACTAATTTTAAGTATATGTAAGATGAATGCTCTATTTAGACTTTCTTGTTATCATTAACACAACATTCGTGGTTTAAAAACTTATCTCTAAAATTTCATAATATGTTTCTGTATACAAAAACTATGCTTTCTATCCATCCAGTTTGAGTATTAAGTAGTGATAAAGCCGTAAAAATCATTGAAGGAAAGTTGGGATATGTCATCATTGTGTGACTCATAACACAATCAATTTCTTAGTTCATGCCATCATTTTCATGTTTTTGCAATCAATTCCGTTTTTACTGCATTCAATTTTGCATCTTGCAAGCAATTATAATCTTTATAAAATAAATACTAAAAAAGGGAATTTAACCATTTTGGGATAAAATCCTTGATATGTTGATACATCCTATTCATGAAATACGGCATGTATTTAGTTTTATGAGACCTTCCTTAAGTGATTCGCTATAAAAGCCCTAATTCTTAAAATTGACTAAAAAAATGGCTTAAGAAAAACTCGAAATTATCTGTGCATTAAATTTCAGACATCACTAACAACCTTTCTTAAATGTATCGTACAAAATGTAAAGAAGAAATGAGCTTCATGTAGCTTAAATATATTCTATGGCCTAAAATATTCAGACTAATCAGGCTAATTGGTCATTATTTTCATTATTTTTTAATTAGTTTCATGGTGTTCGCAAGAATGGTAACCACAAACTTATAAATATTTAATGTCACTCTTAGATATCATTTTATTAGGTAGGCGGTAAAAACGTACACTTTATTTGTGACACATTTATTCATGGTATCATCGATTTTTAACTAAATATATTTCAATTGCAACAGAGTTGTTCCATTGTTTATATATGTACAAACAACTACATCAAGAAAACGAATAAAATCAGTGGAATATATTTTAAATGCATATATTGCTATTGTTTTCATTATATATTCATCAAACAAACATTCCTAGGAATTGTTGAAGATATGAAATAGGTCTAACATAGAAGTATACGGTAATATAAAAACTGTGAGCTTCAAATGATAAAATTGCATACATGCCGGTTTTCCAATAAATCGTGAAAGATTTTATGTGCTCGTAATGGGAGAAATATGTAGTTTTTATTGACATAAGCTATGACAAATGAAATTTATAAACTACCAAAAGTATTGCTAGAGAACAAGCTGAATACGAAGAATTAAATTGTGAATAGCACACTTTAATTCTTAACATGTAAAAGTATTACATTCTCTAAAAAGTCTTTGGTTTAAGCTCAGGAATATTTTTGGAGCATATTGTGAAATATTCTTGCTTTGAGATTTTCCCAGAACCAATCTAGAAGATCCAGATCTGGTGAACGCCATGTTTCATTGAGGAATCAAAGAATAATTGTGGTGTAAATTGGAGGAGCTCCATCTTGCATGAAAAATATTATTCAGCTTACGGATTTGGGATATTTGTGGTTTGATATAAGTCGATAAACTGTTCAAGTAGTGCCTAAAATTTACTAGGTAAGGCATTACCTTTAATTTTCCACAGAACCCAAACCATAATTTAGATTTTTATGAGAACCTTTGTAGAGTTTTTATTGGACCAAATCATGCAATGATATCTGCTAATGTCATCATTTAGGTTTAAGTACGCTTCATCAAACCAACGATGCTTGGATGACGATGGATGTTGTTGCTGAGCAGGCAATCTGCGAACTGAACGCGTTTGCCATTATCAGTAAGAGTGAATTCTTGTAGTAACTGTATCTTGGATGGCTGAGTATGCATGTTAATACGATACGCTGAAGATTTCGGAATACTTGCTAACTGAGAAACTGCTCGAAAAGATGGTGTAATATATTCATTACGACTATCTTCAAATGTTGGACATGGACTGGGCTGGGCAGGTTCGGACCGGTTCGATCTGGGCTTGCCCGAGGCTTTGCATGAAATGGGCCGAAAGCTCATAAGTACTGTGAATGCCATCGAATGTATAAACAATGTATTGAAAAATAAAATTCAAATTTTGAAATTTTCCATTAACATCTCATATTCTTGTACAACTCATTTTAGATTTTAGAATTTTAGTCTGCGGTTTGGCATAGCAAATCAAAGCATTGAAGAATTATTTTGACATGCTATTGCTTCCTCAAATAGAACTAAAGTTTGTCCAATATTAGTTTCATTGTAAATCAAAAAATTAGATGTTCTTGACTTGAATTGATGTTGATGCATTTCAGGAATTTAATAATAATTCCAAGCTGTCTTAGAGTTTCTGCAATGTATTAAGACATATTGGGACTTAATCTTTGCTGGTAATAGATCAACACTCTTTAAATTGATATTTTCACCTTGAACTTTTAGAAATTTGCGTTTTAATTCCGGATACATGAAAAATAATAATATTTACAGCTAATTTAAAAGGATGGCTTTAGTATTTTAACCAGATCCGGATTAAAGCTTTGCCTCAGCCATCTCAAATTGCGAACACTCTATCACGGTAAAATAAATATTATAATAATTTTTGGAAATAATTAGGCAATGATTACTTCCATTCACTAAGTCATAGAATATGTACATATTTGCATGGTTACAGATAATCTAATGTCACATTTCCATATTTGATATTAAACTACCAATAACGATTGCAAAAACTGTTTTCTATATATTCATTATTAGAGCACGTTTTCTAATTCTATTTCTAAAAAATATTATCGATGACTTCAACAAAGTCAGGAGCCCCAGCCAGATCCAACTCAATGGTTAGCCCATATTAATTTTAAAGTTTGTCTTGGCTAAATGGAAGACCTCAAATATCTCTTTACTCTTCTTAAATAAATCAATTCCATTCTTTGACTTTAGATTTAGCTGTGAATGCTACAAATGTGTTATTTACCAAGCGCCAAATATTACTAAACTAAATAGCACATGGATGTAATCTCTTTACAATCTTGACAAGTGACAGTCAACGAATCGATGCTTGCATGATTTCTATAAGGCCCGAAACACACGAAGATTATTTCCGCGAGGGATTCCTGCTTGTGATTAAAATATTCACTGTGTGTTCACTATTAAATTTTATGCGCCAGCAATTAATCATCGTTTGTTTGCAAATTATTTTTAATCACAACCAATTATCTCAGAAATTCGGCCCGGAAATAATCATCCTGTTTTTTCAGGCCTAACACTACCTGGACTGGAACAAGTGAATAAATAACAGCAATATTTGGTCAATCTCACTCAGTTATTTATTAATTCCGCTCTTCAATTAATAGAAGAGCGGAATTAACAAATGATTGAGTAAAATCGGCCAAATGTTGCGGCTAAATGATAATTTGCTCCAGTCCAGTTAGTTTTATAGAAGCTCATGATTCTTGCTATTCTTTTTGCTAAGGCGCACATTTAATAGCACAAAAAGAAGCTGACCTAATTTTATGTGGATGCAATAGTTAAAATATTTAACATTATTTCGCATCATGTCAAGAACTTTAGTAGAAGGAATACAAGATGGGGAAGTCAAGTTTCTTAACAGAAATCTGCGTTCTCCAGCAATTTTATTTTTATTCCGTAGTTATATTTATTAGAATCATGTTGAAAAAGGATTCTTAAAATCACGGTTATCCAGAAATTAAAGAAATATATTTATTGCAATGAGAAAAGTGACGATTTAAAGTAAATAAAATGAAAACCAATTTGATCACTTCATTTTGAAATACCTTCTCTCATTCATGTTTCCACTATTTATTTATTCGGTTAAAATATAATATTCGGTAAGAAAAATTCAAAAATCACAAACTACGATGATAAAATGCATTTTCACAGCGAAGTTTTGCAATGCTTTGATACTTTCAGCACCAACTTCGCTACGTTTGTTCACCACTGAGATTTCCTCATCATAAAATCCTGGCTACGCTCCTGGTTCGATGATTTACTGGATCAGGTAATTGATAGGACCAATGATGTTGAAGAAAAATTATTTCATTAAATGAAAGACTTTTTCAAAGATATCGGATAACTTTAATTAACATTGATTTTGTTATATATGCTCTCAGTTCTGATAGAAGAAAATGAATGCCGATCGATTTGCCTTTAAAAATATTTAATGAAACTTCAAATTTTCTGAAAGTAATTTCTCTCATTATTCAAAAATGCTGGAAAAAACGTTCGTTGATCAACAGACATTGATGAATTTCATAATAATCAAATGGGAACTGACAATACAAATTTTCAGTTACAACTTAATAATTAGAAATTGTTTTTATATTTCTGATTCCCAAACGCAGCAAAAAAGTGTATTTCTTCTTTTCATCTAGGTGATATTTACTATATTTAGAATGCTTTCTCAAAAATTTTACTACCTTTGCAAGTTGAGCGTTTTCTCATTTTTCAAATTTAGCACTCAGAGAATCCAAAATTATCAATGAACTTCCAAATCTAAATTGCTTTTTTCGTGAAAATACAAGATCATATTCCCTTTGGTTTTTTATTAAATGAAGAACTATGGCCATTTACTAATAATTTGTCTCTTATTAAATTAGTGAGGCATATACTATAGGATCAATAGGGGTTGCTCGAAAAGATTTTGTTTTTTCATAAAATCGAAAAAAGTCAAGGTTTCTGGTCAAATCCCCGCATCACTAAGTGAGAGAGAGAAAGAGACTTTCGCACCACTGCAAGTCAGCTCATAGTTTATGAATTTCAAAATGATGTGAGTTTGAATTCTGTATTGAAAATTTACTGTAAAATGTACATAGGCCCCCCTCCCCTACAAGTTTTTTGTAATAATATATGCTTCCCTAATATTTACCATCTTCTTTACTCTATACATGAATTTATATTCCTGCAGGACTTTATGATCTACCTGTATATATGTACCAGGAGAATGCAAAGAAATACTGTTTCAAAATTTGCAATTTAGAATACAGTAAGGATGATAATATTTCCTTGTAACTTCGTTTAGCTCCCCTTTTCACCAATGCTGAACATATTTCTTTATAGTTCTCATGCATTTTGCATGACATTAAGCAGAACATCACATACCTGATAGTGACAGCTTCAGAACAGCTCCTTTAATTGCTGTTCCCATTTTAATACATTCAAATAATGTAAAATATTGTAGAGTTTCTTAATTAATATAAAAATAAAGTTGTACCTAATCAGTATTCTGCATAAATGAGCAGGCTAAATTCAAAGAATGTGTGCAGCGGAAAACAAATTTGACAGCAGGATTCTTGCTTGGACATCAGAGTACTTCCCAGACATATAACTGGCATTGTCATAGCCTTGATCTTAGCAGTCAGCAATTGGAATCATGTTTGAATTTAATGTTTCTAACTTCAGTTAGTATTCACTACCAAAAAAAGTATTTAATAAAATTAACAAATTATAAATGGCCTCACCAAAATAAATGTCAATTTATCACAATGAATAATACTTATAAATCTAAGCCAGTATTTTGTTGTTCTCACTTCTAATACAACTTTAGCAAAAATCTTCCCTGCTATCAACTGAATAAATCATTATATATTATAAAGAATAAATATGAAGTGCTGACTTTGCAAATATACCCGAAGTGAGATAAATGATCTTCGAAAATGAATAAAATAGTTTCAAACAATCACTACATTCAGGAAGTTTTCATTTTGATTAGAAACTAAAAATTATTTACTAGAACCTATTATTTTTTCATCTCTAAGTGGTAATTCACTTCTTGCAAGAAACTTTATATCAGCAAAACTCTTAGTAAAATATGTATGCTGTTTTCATCAACCCATAAATAACTCGTTTTTATTAGAAAAGTTATAATGATTGGATTTCGACTAAAATAATACAAATTTTCTTTAGTAAATAATTATTTTACTACAATTCAAATCATATGTTTAACTTTAATATATGTTAATAAGGCATATTGAATTTTATGTAGCAAAATTTTTAATTTTGCATTACACTTAAAGTGGTTTTTCAAATTTTCTCAAGGAATAATCGTGAATCTAGTTTTGAATTTATTATAAATTTGTTGTTTATGTTTTTACAACTAAAAAATGTTTCTAATCAAAATTAGAATGCACCAATGGGATATACTTATACGTGGGGCCCAGGGCCATTAGCCTAATTTTCCCTTGCTTTAGTAAAGCACTGATTTTAATTAACCTATGCAAAAGTTTTTGCAATATTTGTTACATGATTTGTAATAAAAAATTTAAAACTTTCTCCTTGGTAAATTTTGTGGCATGAATAATTCTATATTAAAATAAATCAAAACGTTGTTTATCCCAGTGTTTTAATATCTTGTGGTTTCATTCCTTTTTTCATAAGGAAAATTTTATTTTTGTTACATCATTGTTAGTATTTTTGGATGTTAAATTAATTATTTTATAGATTAAATGACGTAAGTAACCTTTTTCACCGAGTATTTTGCTAAAATTTTAATTTAAAAATACCTTGCAAATTCATACTATTTTGTAAATTTCCAACAAAAAATATTAATAAAATTTGCATGTAACTATAGACAAATTTTCCAAGTAACTATCGTGCTATTTAGCAAGTTCTATACCGGACTTAACCGCAATGCGTGCCAATTTATCTGCACTTGGCAAGAACTGTGTTTTTACATGTATTTGAAGAGAAATATGCGCAAACGAATATGTAGTGAGTAACAAATTGACAGAAAATTATGCAACTTAAAAGAAATCGATGTCAATATTTAATTTACATATACCAAGAAACACAGAGAAGTTTCCAGATACGATCCTAACTTGTTTCACTGTGCCATCTATTAAATCCCTTAGAAATCAGCGAGTATTTCTGCAACAGTCAGGCTTTTCCACATAATTCTCCAAATTTTCTACAATCACGCTTTACAAATCTTATTAAAATTGCTGATTACTGCTGGCATTTGGAGGAAAAACGAGAGAAAAAAGGTGCATATTTGCTAACAGGCTCCATTCATGAATTGTTGAAAACACGTGAGCTAAGAATCTTGGCAACTTTTAGTTTCCAAAATAACAGAAATTAAAGTCTATTACATAATATTTTAATGGACCCACCTTAGGGGAAGTGATATTTGATTAAGAAGTTTTCTAATAATAAAAATAGATCTACATTTGATAAATAGTTGAAAAAATGATGACTTCTAATTTACATATTTATTTTGACTAAATATTGAAAGTGTAAATTACTTACATACAATGCAAGATACCATTGTTTAGATAAAATAATTAATAACAAAAACATGTTCACAAAGCTAAACAAATAGAAAATTTAATTATGCCATTGTATTATCTAAATTTAATGAGTTTAGATAGTTGAGTGCTTGAAACAATGGACATATTCATTGAATTAACACACGCTTTATCCCAAGTCAGTACTAGAGTTTCTGAAAATATGATTGCACAAAGTTTTAGCAATTTTTATGGAATAAATTTAACTCCAAATTTGATGACAAGCGATTTTAAGAAGAGATGAAATTTTAACAATGACTGCCCTAATACTTCAATTAATTTTTTAAACTAAAGCCTTTTTTAGAAATTGCAAGCATGATGGCAATGCATGAAGAACCAGTTCCAATCTAACTGATTTGACATTCCGTGACTTATTCCCATCTGAATGAATTATATTTATGTTGGTTAATGCTGACTTTTGATTAAAGTGTTGTTGGTTCACTACTCACATTTTTACTACCATTCATAATTTAGCGGATCCGTTTTGAATGATTCAAATATTTCCATATCTTCCTAACTGTTTAAAAGAAGCAAGTCTCAATAGTTTATCAAATCAATCAAATTATTCATCATCAACAAACCTAAAGCTCTTCAAGATTTCTGAAAGTACAGGGTGTAAATATTAGTCCCTTAACTTTTAAAGACAAGATTTTATCACAAGCAGAGTATAATGGCACAACAAATTTTAAACATAACTTAAGAGTGTCGAACTAAAGTTTTTATCCTTCAATTTGTATTCCGCCAATCAATAATTATAATTGATTACAAAGCGAAACATTTATACATTGACTCAAAGCATTGATACATAGAAAGGTGTCGCAAGATGATCGCATTCAAATGTTTTTTTATCTTGATGTCTGAATCCACTGGACTTCTTTGTATGGGGTGATTTAATGGATCGGGTATAACGTACAACGCCCAAAACCATTTCGCAGCTCAAGACTGCCATAATGAAAAATGCAAAGAAATCACACCCAAAATTTTTCGAAACGCGTTCGGTCAATTGCCATTGATGGAAAACAAAGTGAAGGACTCTTAAGTTATGTTAAAAATTTGTTGTGCCATTATACTCTACTGTTGATAAAATGTTGACTTTAAAAGTTAAGGGACCTTATTTACACCCTGTACTTGTAAATAATTCATAATAATCTCAAATAAAATTTACATCAAACCTATGAATCTTAAAGTAAATCGTTCGCCGCGAATTTAGAAGCTTAGGTGAGGTTGGATACCCTCTTTAAGTGGGACCATGGGTATGCTGAAATACTAACTAATGTTACTGAAATAATTAGAAATTAACATCCTATATGAAATGTCGACTGTAATATGAATTCAATTCAAATGACTCTATTTACTCTTTTCTTTTTATGGAATATATTGATTAAAGCACAATATTCCAGTATTATTTTTCTGATGAGGCTCTACTCTTCAGTGATCCTGAAATAAAAGTTTACTCTACTCGACATTCTTGGATTTAAAATAATCAGTCGACATTTTATGTTTATCGATGAATTCCTGTAAATTTTAAGACAGGGAAATTCAAGGAGGAGAATTCAAGATCGGAAAATTATATGATGAATACTAGCGATATTAGTACTATAAAAATAGTTACATTTGACTATGAATAATATTTTTTTATTTGAAAAGTCCAAAATTTTTTTACGCATTGAATCAATGGAGAAAAACGACTAATCTTTGACTGAAGTAATCTATTTTTTTCATGAATAATTCAAATTTAAGGTAGTGGATACGAGTGAAATTATCAAGAAATCTATTTGTCAAACACATCACCATCCTCTTCAAGACCCAAATGGCCACTTCTGATGATTGGTTCAACAGTCAACGTGCAGGATCGTGAAACAGTGGATCGATATTAGGTTGGAATACAAATATTTGATAGTACTATCAGATTATACGGTAGTACATATATGGTAGTCTTCAAATAAAAATATATTGTTCATAATCAATCGTAACCACAAAGCTGAAATGAAAAAGCAAATAACCCTCATTTAAGAAGTAGGAGGAATTCCAAAATGTGATTTTTTAGAAATTACTGGCATTTTTTGCCACGAAACCCTGAACACCCTGTAGATTTTTCAAATAGTGTAAGTTTCAGAGGTTTGGAACCAACATTATTCCCTCAGCGAAGTCCGAAAATTTTTGAAAAAACTTAATATTGGAAAATTGAAAAGTTTTTGAAGCTTCGTCTGAATATTTTTTACACCGCTTCCAGTTGGTTGAAAGCAAAAAATCAAATTTCGAAAAAAAATTTTTGGTGAAAGTGATCCGAGTTAACCATCTTTTCCACCTCGAATATTCAGGCCTTGAATTTTCCTTCCTCGAAATTTTACACAATAACTTACACTAAATTGCGATTATAAGTTGTCAAATGCTTTGTTCTATCAATTATGCACATATTATTTCCTCAAGATGCCAGATGACTATATTTTGGTAAGAACAAGCAGAAATTTTACACTGTGTGGTAGTTTTGTCATCCAATAAACTTTTGATTCGATAAATATTTTATGTATGAAATTTCTAAGCGATTAAAATGCTTAGATTACCCTCTATCCTCTTAAAGTTGATTATTTTTGCCAGTTTATATAATTTTTGCCCATTTCACTTATTGCCAGGGACAACTAAATGATATTAATTAATTCATTTACTTGAATATACTCCTAAATCGAATTGAAGGATTGCATTTGCTACCAAATTTAAAGAAGATACCACAAAACCTTTTTGAGATATCAAATGCAGATCACATAAACTGAAGAATTCTCATATTTGCAATATTTGTAAATAAAAAACCCTTAATTATTCTTTATTATAGATATCCCAATTGAGATTTCCATGATAGATGCGCATGAAAAAGTGCTATAAATAGTGACTTAAATATTAATTTTTGACAAGTACAGGCTGGGCAAGAAATGTTAATCTATCAAATATCTTTGTGATATCAAAACACTAATAAATTTCACTTTCTAGCTTAAATCCATTTACAAAAAAACATTTCTTCAACATATTGAGATTGTTCATAATCAAGGATCCTAAAGATCTGTATTTGTTAATATCTTCTGTTCTCATTAGAATACATAATATGCGTATAATCGATAGAAAAAGCATAGGATTTAACTATTTCGCTGAATTTATCTGAAAGTACAAAAATATGCTCTAAATTATTGCATTAAATAATTTATAAAATCATAAAATACAGGATTTTTAGTGGAGCAAACCAAGGACACGAAACCAACAATTACGAAAAAATCGAAAAAATATGCAGATTCAAAAGGTTTTATTTAAAAAATTGAAAATGGATCCACTTCAGTTCGTAGGATACCCCCCCAACATTTAAATCATTCTCGCGTCCCTGAGCAAACCCATTGATTAATTTTGTTTTGAGGGACACTGCCTCTTGGTCTTTGAAAATTTGTGATTTATGAAATGATAAAATAGTTTATGTTTTGATATCGTCTTTCTTATGCATTTCATAAAAGACTTCGATATATTTGTGTTATTTTAGGAGTAATGTCAGCACCTACTAATAATTAATAAAATTTATTGATAATGTATCTTAATTAATAAGCTTTTTATATAATAAATTTTGAATTGACAGCTTTAATATGAAACACTATGAATTCAAAAAATTATTTATTAGTCAAAGATTCTCTGTGAAAAATTTTGGCCGGCGTGGCCAACGCATATTTGCCCGCTTATCAAGAAAATTAATGTTTATTGAAAGTCCTTAAAAAAGCTAGGAAACGCGGTTCAAAATATTTTTTCTATCTGTGACGCATCAACCTGAATTGAAAAGTGTCATCGCAAAAAAGTCAATCGCAATGCAATCAGCAACTTGTGAAACAGTTCTAAAACTCTTTACATCTTTTATCGGAGAGATTTGCAAGTTGTTGCATAACGGACCCTAATGCATGAATAATTCGATACACTATTATATCACTACAATAATGCTAAGATTAAGGAATAAGAAGAATATAAAGTTAATGTATTCAGGGCTTTAGTCTTGAATTTCTAATATAGATTTAACTGTATCTCAATTTTATACTGCTCGGATTTATTCGGATTAATCCTGTTCGCACTCTGCCACACATTGAATATGTAAAAAGCAACTTACACAAAATTCCTTATCGTGTAGAGTGTATTTATTGCCTCATTGGTGTCCTGTAGAACACGAGGTTTAAATTTCAAAAAGCTTTGTTTTGAACAATTTCACTTTCAGTGTAAACATAAAAATAGTTGCTAATATTATCAATCCTGAACTAAGATTGTTTTGTGGATAGAAAATATTTTGTTTGAATTTGAATTGTTATATTAAGCGGATACATATATGAAATAATCACGACTTATTATAAGTATATAAATGGTTTTTTTAAAAATTATGTAGCACAAAAGCACATGATTTATTCAGAGTTGGAAATGGTCAGAAGTCTTAAGAGAAGCCTACAGGAGAATACGCAGGATTCTCTGATAGCCGACATCTTAGTTATGGCTAATTTGGAAAACCTGAGAGAAGGACATTCCACCATGCCCCTTGTCTACGTCATTGGAAGTCTACTTTGTTGTGCAGCAAAGAAAATATAAGTATATAAAGCGTAGCAAGCTATTGTCTCTTATATAATTGTGTTTGTGTTACAATGCAAAGGTGGACCCAGAGAGAAGGGGGTTCAATGATTTAGTAACTAACATGCTTTTCTTTATGTATTTAAAGTACAACATACATGGCTACAATAATAAATTGCGGATTCATATCATTTATTGTGAACAAGCCAAATTTACAATATTGAATACTTTGGTTAACACTTTCTAACTCTAAAAATCAAAATGTGAATTTTTCATGGAACTTTCAGAAATTTTTTCTCATTTGTGTCATTTGCTCTTTTTACAAGAAAGAGTTCGTAAGCACCAAATATCTGATGCCAGCCGATCTTATGAAAATATGAAGCTTATATTTTTGCGGTAAAAAATTTTCCAGCCTAGCTTCATTAGCAAATGTCTATCCAATTTAACGTTTCAAGAAACATTTGACCCGAATATGCATTAAGAAAATATTTAATACAATTGTTTGTGCTATTTTACTAAATTTTTGAAAATCTATATTATTATTGCATGTTTCTTAGTTGCTATTTTGAATGACGAGAAATATGGTAATATATGGTGTTTTGTTCGGTGTTTCCTTACCCATTAAGCTAGCAGCAAGCTGGATCTCTCAATACCAAAATAGCGCTTTTGAAAAAATCTCAGGATGTGCAACTGTGATTATTCGGTCTGTTTCAAAATTTTAAATCTGCTATTAATTTATATACATAAACATTTTTCAAAGAAAAGCTTTTCCTAATTTTCAATCTAATTTGATATATATATTATATTTATATTGTGTCAGAAGTTGCATTTTAGTAAAAAATGTTCCAATTGCTTAATGCTAAAATACTATAAAATATTTTAAAATTATAATCAATATTTTTTACTGAAAATAATGTTACTAATTCACATTTTTGCAGCATTGTAAATTTCAAACATTTTAAAATTTATTGTGATGCTCAATCTGTTCTTAATTAATTTTCTTGTACATTCCAAAGATTCAACCATGTCATTCATGTCGTAGTAACTCGCTTGAAAGTGTGGTCTGGATATTGACGCTCTTGGTCACATTCAAAGCGTATAAGCACAAAACAGTTTCAATCATGACATGTAATAATAGAATCATGATGGAATTTTCATCAAAACAACTATGTACATTTTGGTACCAGAATAAAATTAAGTAGCTTCGCTGGGCTGAATTTCTTTATAACTGGTTGGTATTAATCCCACTTAATTATTATGCTATGAGGGCACATCTGTATTAGGCAATGCTGTTTTCTGCTATATATTTATTAATGTGAATACAGCAGTTATAATATCAATTTATAATATCAATATAATTGTATAATTGAAAACCTTCTGAAAATCCTGCAACGAGTCTGGGGCTGGCAGTTGATAACAATTTGATGATATTGATATTGTATATTGACTCCATAAATTGTGAATTTTTATACATGTGTATTAATTTATTTAAATTATTCAAATAATATTGTTAAAAAATAATATAATGTCATAAAAATGACGTATTCACCAATTAGCCAATGTTAATAATTAATTCTTGAATTTGTTGAATGAACCTCAACGACTTCAATACCATCTATTGTCTAACCAGGTTAATAGTCAAACATGTCTTACATTCTTTTGCTGGGATGATCCGTTTCTTCAGAGATGACATAATAGACATTTGTGTTAGTTGTTCATAGCAAATGTTTTCGCTTGCTGGCATAATAAACCAGGCTGACATAGTATGGTATGCTAATGGCTTCATGTTGGTCTTGGGATTAAAATTAATTGCTATCAATTTTTTCCCTGTCTTTTGCATGATAAACTTCAAACAAATGGATCTATTATTCAATATGCTGATAATACATTGATTTGCTGTTCAACTCTTGAAAATTTAGACTTAACACATTCAACTAATAGTAAGATCAAATCTTGATATGAAGAAAACCACTTTGAAATCTTTTAAAAAAATCACCGAAGAGGATATTACCATTAAAGAGAAATTTTGCTGATATATCTAAAATTGATTGCTATGTTTTTCAGTAACAACAATTAAATATCTTGGATTTACCATAAATAAGCTTTCATTTAAACATCCTATTGCTTAAGTTTATTAAGAATCCATAAGAAATTTCTTTACAGCTAAAAGCAAGATGATTTTTCAATCAAAATGAAACTGAAATTTTATTCAATTTATTACTAAATTCTATTATAATTGTTGTACAAGCATATGCAGGTGAAACATCTTTATCAAAGCTTAACGACATATACAAGAAAGCGTTTAAGTATAAACACATTAGTAAAGTATCAAATATTTTAACATCATTAAAGCAAAATTCATAGCCTTACATCAGCACTCAAAATTATCCACTAAAACAATATATTAGCAAAAGAAATGAATTAAGAAAAAAATGATCAATTTTCCCTGATCATTGTTTCTCCTGTTACTAATTATAAATTTTCAGCTTAAAGATCGGAGCGTAGTTTACCATTTTGTAAACTTAAAATAAAGTTTATTATTACTGTTATAACATCGAATTCGCAAATATTAATTCGAATGAAAATCTTAGTTGCAAAATTTGTGCATTTATGTTAGTAATATTTACACAGTGATAAAAATAAATTCTCTGTTAAATAATTTTATATTTAATATCCAGTTATATAAATAAGGTAATATTTTCATGTACTGTAAGTAATCTTATAATATGTCACAAAAGACTTTTAATAAAATTTTTGCTTTTGGTGTCATAATAAAGTGTTTTAGTAGATCTACACAAACATACACAAAAACAATGTAGAAAATCAAACAAACAGCAACTGAACACTGATGTAGAATCTTTGTAGTAACTTTTGTCAGTTGGTTGTACACGTCTTTTGTAATTTCTACTCTCTGTATGCTAAAGTGCGAATTGAGGTTGAGAATCAGAGATGTGAATCTCGTCAAGAAGATGCACTGTTCCAATCCAAGTTCTATTGAGTTTTAAATCTGCTTGAACCAAGCTAAGTCAGTGTCGAATTTGAATCTAATAAGGCCTACTTCTACAGGCTCTTGCTTAATGACCGCTATATATAAGCACGTTTGAAAAGGAACCACATATAAAATTTGTTAAAAAGTGAAACCTTAAATAGTACCAAAAAGTAAATATTTTTAACTACAAAAATTAACACATCAAATGTATAAATTTCATCATGACCAACATTATTATATATTTATACATGTATATATAATCTTTCTATATGTTTTTATAAATAGATCCAACTGAACTAACCAAAAAATTGGGGTTGGTTTGAGTTGACCAACAAACCCATTTACAGTCTTGTTGAGAATTCAGTGAGAACTACATATATTCCCGAATGTAGCATATAAATTTCGACATAGATGTGTATCAAAATCAATTCATCAAAAAATTCATTCTTAAAGTGCAAATATTAAATAGAAACAAATATTTGATGCGATATTGTAAATGGGAGTACCCAATACTAGTAACAAACAGTAGAAGGTAGTTTCGCGAAGATGCTCATGGCAACGAGTATTTTTGCATAGCATTACCCCATTAAACAAAAATGGAAATTGAATAGTGAAGAGCTACAAGAATTCAAGTAGGTTTTGATACAGTATATCTGAAACAGTCACGATTGTTCATTATTTATCAAAAACAATTTGAAAGATACCGAATTCATGTAGTCCAATTTAAAAATGAGGGTTCGTGGTATAACGTTACACAAATATAGAACATCTTCTCACCAAAATATATCTTATTCTTTGTCCATCAGAGGAATATACTTTGTAGATCCGAAAAATATTGATTTTTCCTTGTCCTGTTTTGTTTACTTGATGATGATATAGAACTTGAAACGAATTTTTAGCTTTCCTTCTGCAAGTCTTTCACTCATGAACGAAATATTTTACTAAAATCCTTGAAAAAAACTTCCCTTACATAGGCCAATATCAGTTCATTTAGATATGCACTACTTACAAGAATAATAATAAATAACGCCTAATGTTTTGGAATTTAAATTTTTTATCAAAATTTAAAATAATTTCGAATATTTATGATTGATATTTCTAAAACTGTCACTTTGTAATTTAATTTTTATTATTTTCGATGCTTTAAAATTGTAAACTAAGTTTCAAGTTTTTGAATTATTCTACGAAGTTGCTGAAAACTTTAATGTTTAAAGAAACTTTAGAGAACAATCCCGTCGTTGATTCAAACTAAAAATTTATCAACACTGATTCTACTTAAATATTTCTGAAAATTGGCGGCAATCTTTCGATTTCGATAAATTCGGCTCTACAATTGGCTGCTTACTGCGCTCAAATCACAGTTACTGATTTTTTATTGAAATTTTGAAGCAATAATTGTAAATCCAAACCCTAGTTCATTATATTAATAAAATTTATAGGAAAAGCAATAGTGGTCAATTGATTCATGGAAAATTCTTATGCTCATATTTCTTCCATTTCTAGTAGAACAAAAACTTACAGAAATAATAAATTTACACAATATTGAGTTTTTTCATTATATTTGGCATTCAATAAATATCAAAGAGCATGGGACAAAAAACATAATTTTAACCAAAGAAATCATTTGAATTCTAATTCACAAGAAAATAAATTTATCCAAGTACATAAATTCAACAGCAAATCTGCAATCAATGCAAAATAATTTACCATATATGATGTTGAAATGCTTTTGAGTATGACTGTATATGCAGTTGCATTTCAGAAAATTAATCAAGAAAGAGAGTGAAAATATAAACACTACAAATCTTAAATCATAAATGTTTGCATAAACATACTTACCAGACCATGTAATTGTTTGGAATCTTTGTGTACAGTTACAACATTGCAAAGACTGATTTTATAAAATAATTTGAAAACATTTTATATGCACACTAAATGTACACTAAGGTTTTAACTCATTAATAAATTTTGAATTCAAAATACACCAAGCCAAGCAAATAACAAAAGTCCTCATGACATTTAGATTCTTTGATCATACTGCAAAAATTCAAAGATGCCAAATGCTGATAAAATATTCAATTAACTCGTACAAAAGCCGTGGTAGAATAAGTAGAATAATATACTTATTAATGATTTAAGTCTACATGTACACAATTGTCGTTAAAGAATATTAACAACCAAAAATTTCACTAAATCTTTAAAATTTAAGTCAGAAAACTTTCATATGAATAGCGATCTTTTTAAAATTTCTTTGCAATTCTCTACACTTGAATATTTTACGTAATCTGCATAAATTTCACAAAACATAAATTTAATTGGAATAACTTTATAGTATGTTGGAATAAATTTATAAAAAAATTTTTTTATGTTTTATAGTAATTAACAAAATATATGATCTACTTTGCCAATTTTGTTTACCTGTACATTGATTCATTAGCCAAAACGAAGAAACCCTTTGGTTTTAAAATTGCAACCAGAGAGCAGTGAAGTTAAAATGCCAAAGTTATCCAAATGAATCTAATAACACATTACACTTCGCATAATACGAAAAAGCGCTTAAATCATTACCAGCTTAAAGCAAACAGCTACCTACGGGAATTGAGTAATGACTTAAAATTGCATAGTTGCTTTTGATGTTTAACATTAAAGGCATAAACGATTGTAACTGGTAAATTAACAGCGCATATAATTAAATCTACCAAATGTTCTCGAGCAAACTATACGTTGGAGACTACACATTTAGCAACGTCAGAAACTAAGAGACAGTGGAGTGACATCTGATAAATATCTAGAGCATTTCAATGGTGTATATTTTGTACTTGTATTTCTTTATACTCTAAAACACATCTCTAATACAGTACTTCACTTACAAAATGACTAAAATATGTATAACTGGAAGTGAAATTACGCTCATGTGTCTTCATTAATACTGTCAGTGATTGTACTCATTGCCATGTTTTTGAGAAGGATTTTGGCGTTTTCTGCAGGAAGATCTGCCACAATGGATTCTGATCCTCTACGCTTCATTGCTGTATTGCTAGCTTCAATATCACACTCTGAATGTGCAGCAGAGGCTGGTCTTGAATTTTCATCAAGTTCGATGTGCATGCTGAGTTGTGTGCATACCTTTGATATCTTTGGGAATGAGAGGTACTTCCTTACTGGCACGTTTTCTAAATAACCACAAAATTTAAGCATACAATTATTTAGTCCCACATCGAAAAGAACACTTTGCAGAAAAGAATACAAGAACTAGGGCCAATGAATTGAAACTACAAACGATAATTTTACTAAATGATTGATGCCACCAGGGTACTGGTAAACAGATCTATTAGTCACACATTTCTTCGGCTGGGTGCACACATCAGGAATATGCTGCGTTAAAATCGATTGATTTGCTCCCAGATGTGTGCAACAACAATAACACTGATAAGACACTGTGCTTATGATTATAGATGTTGCGCGGTATTTCCCTGATGGGCGCCATAGGGCTGCAATCAAAGATATACGCAGGCATAAACTGCATACTTTCCATTTAAAATGATCTGCTACCGCAGATATTTGCAAAGTTTGTATGAACATAAGTTTATTTTGAATTATCAATTAGCATATGCCCTCTATAAATGTTAAGACTGCCCCTGGTTGCGCTTGGCCATAACCTATTTTTTTATATGACCACGGGAATTTCTTGGAGTAATTTAGTAATGAAACATAGGTCACAATCCTGCCCAGGTTGAAGTATGCTAATTGCAAAGATAGGAATATTGAAACAAACTTACACAATAGCGATTCACAAGATGAGGACAGTAAATATTGAAGGAAGGATTGGCATTCATCAATTTCGAAGGAGCAACACCACAACGAACACAAAGCAAGCATGCGTACATTGAAATTTACAACAGAGACATGTATATTGGGTGTAATCCACTGCAGTCGAAAATTCTCTTATGGTTAATGTTTCGCTACATGAAATATACGATATACTAGTTATATTAAGAGTAGTGAAAATTACAAGTAAAAATTAACACTTTCTACAAAATGTGTCTAAATCCAAAAATAGTATATTTTCTTTTGCTGTGAATAATATTTGAGTGGAAAATTTTCCTCGTGGCACGCCCTCTCCACCCACCCTGTAGTAGATGGCATGCAGGTACAACATTGACACTGTCGTCACTGACCTTTGTTAAGGGTGGAGTTACTCTCTTCGTTTTCTTTTTGTTGTTTTACTAAACAAATATAGCATATGAAAATTTATATTTATTATTTCAATTTCAAATGCTACAGCTTGGAATTAATTATTTTAAGTAAATAAATAAATCTATATATATATATATATATATTAGAGTTATATATCTATAAAGTATATTTCAATGAAAATTATAAGAACTTTTCCATCAAATATACGAAAACTTTGCACGACTTATTCAACAAGTTTTTTGCAAGAACTTTGAACTAATTTTGTTTTGAAAAAGCTCATTAAATCTAATAGAATGTTACAAAGGACTTCTCAAAAGGTTGATTGAACATCCTGTACTAATAGGATATCCTTAAATTTGATACCCAAAAGGCGAAAACAAATATCGCTAAATTGCTTAGTTTAACAACAGTAATCTCATTAAAAAAGTTTACATTAAACTTATTATGCGAGCATATGTATCACTATGCTCGAATCTGTCATATAGCTTGTCTCATAGTTAAGTGTACTACAACAGAAACAGTATATTACACCATAGCTCAACAACTTTTGCCATTTCTAATTCTAGTGTTTTTAGAACAATTCAAACATCAGAAAGCCCAAACAGTAAAACAACTTCCAGTGCATGGAATAGAAAAACTTGTTTTTTCAAACAATTTTTACATAAAGGCATTAAATTGAAGTCATAGCCTCAAAGACATTAAAAATATAGCTCAGTAAACTATTTTAGTATTTTGTAATTTATTTTATACGGAGCAGTCATTGATTGATTTTATAGAAGATTTAAAAATTAAATGACAAGCATTTACAAATACATTGATTTTCTTAACTTCCAATAAACCAAACAATGAGTTTCTTTAACTATTTCTGGACATATATATATATATATATATATATATATATATATATATTCAAGTATATTGCATGTAATTTCAAAACTCATCCCATTAGCATTGTCAAAATTTTAAGAATTGAGATGGATTAATATAATTACATAATATAATGTTTGTATATATGTTGGTTTTCCGTGTTGATTTTCATACGCATTATGTAACTATAAAGTAAACCTCTACATTATATTACACGAATGTATGCATCCTTAATTATATTCGTTTCAAATTCCTTTCTATGGCTATTTTAATATACTTTAATAAAAATAATTGAATTTGTATGCACACAACGTAACAATACAAAATTACTTTAGGGGAATTATATTCGAATGTAAATTGAATAATGTTGAAAGTGTTATTTTTAGTAAAACATTGGTACATAAATTAATAATTGAAAAACAGCTAGACAATAAATTTATAATCACGCGCTTATAGCTGCAGTTTGTTAATTAGTGCTAAAATTACGACTTTCAGACAGAATAAATAATAGAAAATATACCTCTAAGCTTCAATAGCTATTTCAGGTTTCAATTGATGTAACGCTCAAAACTTTGATGCCTTGCAGGAAAATATAAAATTTCACCCATAATTAATCCTTCAACAACGGTTTCCCTAATTCAGACATTTTAACTAATCATCCAAGCGCGGTAATCAAATCCAACAACTTTGTTTTAAGTAATTTCGAATTGTAAATTTTTAGGTTCCCAGTGTAAAAAGAGAGTAACTCAACCAACTGGGAAGAGCATCATACTTTAGAATAATTCTAAGGAATTCGCTTTCCAAGGTTTTCATAAAAATTGGGAAACATGATTGAAAATTTATCAATGAGATTTTTTTTTACAAAACTAAAGGAATGTGGAAGGGAAAACAACTAAAAATAATATTAGAAGTTTCCAATGTACAAAAGTGGTAAATTATTGATGAACAAACTACGAAACCCTCACATACCTTCTTACGACATACTATTATGCAGAGAAAAGTTTGTTATAAACTAAAATTATTAATATGGAGGTGGAGGCGGCCTATAAATTTGGGATTAATCATTTAAGTACCATAATTGCATTTAACTTCACACTGAAATATTTAACTTAAATGTTGAGGGGAGGAGGCATTTTAGATGAATTGCATATATTTTTCAAGATTAATAATATTATTAATAATTATTATTTTAAGTAATTTTGAACTATAATCATACGTTCATCTGATTTAGCTTTCCATAGCTTTCTGTTGTCTTTAATATTTTGATTCCAAGGTCGCTTTAAAAAAGTGCTGTCCCCATTTTCTTTGGAAGGATCTTCCTAAAAATTGAAATACACTTAAAATCGTAATACGAATGTTAATCAACTAACTTCAAGATATGAAAATCATTTATCTACATGGCGACATCAAAAGAGAATATTAATTGATTTTGTTCTGTGTAAAGCAAAATTAAATAGTTGACTTTTAATGCGTTATGCGATTATCGCATAATTGAATTTGATGAAATTTTAATCTGTCAGGTTGTATTTGTTTTACTTCTTTTCCGTCATATAAAATTTTTCCTCATTTATTTCATATAATATTAATAAGAAATAATTATTTAACCTTACACTAGAATTCGGATAATTAAACTAAAATTATAAGGACAGAAATTTTTTCTAAGATGCTTTTTATGTGCCTATTATTCTGAAAATTTGTAGACTTCGCCTTAAATTGAAGGAAATTTTGAAGGGATTAACAGCAAAGCTTTTTGTTCACTGCCGTAAAAAGCTTGCTTTGATTTAGCAATGATAAACCTCAATCTTATTATTTTCAATTTAGAAGAAATAAAATTTGCTTTTTTAACAAAAATAAGTTGATATAGTGGGTAGAGCCTTTCCTGGTTTTGATTGTGGGAATCTTTCTAATAGATTATTAAAGATATTTACCGATTTTGGTCCATCGATCTGGTTACTAGAGCCTAAAGGATAAACTATTCTTTCCAGCATATCGCCAGTGACCTCCATTATGGGATTTATAATGTAATCGATGAAACCTAAAATAAATAAAATTATAACAGAAATGTATTACTTGTATATATATATATATATATATATATATATATATCAAGAGCGCCTTGAAAAAATTTTTTGCACGTGTTTTTGTAGAAAAAATATTTCATTTCTTTTTAAGGAAATTTAATCATTTAATTGAAAGAACAAGGAGATGAGATCTTATTTTCCAAGCAGTTGATTATACGAAGTAATGTGCTATAATCTGCTTTAATCTGCTATCCTGTGTGGAAAATATAAGAACCTAGGCCTATGGTTTGTTATTTTCTACCACTCAACTATTTTGGAATCAGTATTTACCATACCAGTAGATTTTAAAATAACACCATTTTCCAGATATTAATCAAAGATTTAACCAGATTTAATAGTTAAATTAAGTTTGAGGCAATTCTGTTACCCCAACAACAACTCGAATAGGATTTTGAGCTCAAATCAAATAGAAAGAACCTGATATTTTTTACGTACTTTTTGCCTGCTCAATATGGGAGTCATCCTAACTTTGCTTATTTAGATTCAACAAAAATATCAATAGGCTAAGTTTAGGGTAATTTTGTTACCCTAAAATTAATCCGCTTATAACTTTTGCTTTAGGAAGATTGCTAGTTTGCTATAGTAATGTCATGCTTGAAAAACCCTAATGCTATGATTTAGTGAAAATTTTATAAATATTCATATATCTCGTACCCAGAACGACATTTATATTGTGAAATTCTAAGTCCTTTTAGTTTTTGTATGCTAAGATTTTTGCATATTTTAGCTGCTACGTGAAGACAATCTCAGAAAAAAGCTATATCCATTTTAGGACTCAAGGAATTTGAATTATATATACATATATATATATATATATATATATATATATATATATATATATTATTCCCTGACTAAATTAAGCAAATTACAACGCATCTAATCTAATTCCTCTTTCCTTTTCTATTGCATGTTTACTGCCGACAAAACTAATTAAAATTATTGCGGGAAAATAAAGGGAAGTGTTCGAATTCAGCCTGAAATTTTATTGTCTGGACCGAATGCATTCAAAACATTGTTTTTCGTCAGCGTGTCAAGCTCCTTGTAAATGTGGCTTTGGGGAGGATAGCGGTTATAAATTTACTCTGCCTCCAATTCTTGGATCAAAAGCTTTAATTGTAAAAATATCCGGCAAATTTAAGGAAAATTTTTAGGCAAAGTGTCTAAAAAATATTTTTGCTTAAAAGTTTAAGAAGGAATTTGCAAATTTTCATATGTAAAAATCTATTTATACAGTTTTAGGCTTTTTATATTGGGGTAACTTTGTTACCTCATACTTCTTTTAACGGAAATTTATTTCAGCATTGTTTAACCGTTAAGGATTTAAAGACTTTTTATAACGATCTAGAAAAAATTTTTATTTACCAAAAAATTACTTGCGAATTTTATGTATTCTTAATAGTATAATTAACAACTTATCTATATACATCAGATTTAAAAATGAATTTAAATTTATTTAAATCAAATATTCGGAATTTCCATTTGATAAATCTAGTCAATTCTATCAACTCACCATGAAAGGGGGCAGCTGCCCCTGCTCGCGGCGCCTATGATATATATATATATATAAGCTTAGTCATTGTAATGTATGTATGCTCTAAAAGGTCATTTAGCAGTAAACCACAATACAACAAAAATAGCAGGATAAATTCAAAATCAAGTTAAGTTATTTTAATATTGGTAGTTAATATTATTCAAGACACTGAAATTCCTTTTTCTCCATTGTATGACACTATAATAATATAATGAAATGTAACATAACATAAGAAATAATAATAATAAAAATAATAGCAAGATAATATTACAAAAATATAGTTATTTATATTTATTAGTTTATATGTAATTATATCTTGAGAATAAAATTATGCAATTTAGAATCACTTCAAATAAAAAATAGGTCTAGGATGAAACGTCTAAAAATGTTGAATATTTTGCATTGGAAATCAATATTAGTTAACGTTATTCTTTAAAATTATTAAAAGTTCACTGTTCGAATAGAATTCTAATAAAAAGTCACAGAGAATTCGGAAAAATTTAATTGACAATTATTTTGCTTTAGGAAAGTCATATTGATGGAACAGATTGAATGTATTTCCTGTATTTAAGAAGCAAATTGAAGATCAAGGCCATTTCTTACTGCAAACAGAAGCTGATTTTCCAAGGAGACTTTGGCTATTTTTAATAGTGTTATGCAATTATTAAAGATTATTACTAAAAATGAGGAACTTAGAAATATCGTAAAGGGTTTCGAGAGCATGCTCCGAATTAAAAAATATACCAGGGATTGCTCATACTCATTGCAGAAGGTAGCTAAAAGCTAAAAGAACATTGAAACCAGGGTGGACTTCTTTAAAAACTCCCGAACAAACTTGTAGGCGAAATCTATTCATTGGAAGCAATCTAAAGACATACAGACTCTAAGGGCGTAATCCTACTCTTAACTCTATTAGTAGTCCTTTGCATTATCAAACGTTCTAAAAATGAAAGCACGAATTCAGCGATATTCATTGTATTCAATAGCCTATACTTTGAAATATTAGGGAAAATTTAGTCATCATATAGGCCTTTAAAATTGCTTTCAACTACCCTACTAAACAGTAAATGGAAACGCAATAACTGATTTTTGTGGTAGCCCACTGGTGGTAACACCTTCACAATTTTCGGTCATTCGGTGTGTAGAGTAGAGAGAATGCGCTTAGCAAAAGTAAAATAGAAATACAAAAATGTATGGTATAAACTTTTTGCGAATTTTTCAATAATTTATCTTAGCTTAAAAAATCTAGTGCAAAAATGTTTAAAAAATTGGGAAAGGTGAATATATCATTTGTTCGTGCTCAATTGCACCTCGGGGATGTTGTTCTAATTCGCTTCCTTGCAACTCATGCATAATTATGCTGCTTGATTTATTCCGCACGCGTTTGAATATTTTAAATTCTTAATGAACGCATGCGCAAGTCTATCAAGTTTCTAAGTCAGTACCATGAATCCCATACCCAACTTTCAAACTAGCATGGCCAATATGATTGAACAGAAATCCTCTTACCAAGAATGGTTTTTAAAGTAAAATAAATAATTTCATAAAATATTAGAAATTACTCATATTTAGACAATATCATACTGTAATTCAAATGCTTCAACTCCAACAAAGTTTAAAATATTCAATGATTCTAATAATAAAGGTATAAACAGCATTTTATTGTAAATAGATCCATTTATAAAAGTATTTCAAAAGGACCTATAGTTCTGTACTTCATCTCTTATATTTAATTGCATTTATAAATCTCAACCTTAGGCAATATAAATTTGCTTTCTTGTTGATTTGCTGACGTATATACTTTGCTTTACACGAATTTTTCTGTCGTTGGTTACTCAACAATGAGCATTGATATATATTTATAATATACTACAACAAAATTAAAATTTTGAAAGTACTATTAGAGATTCAAGTGAATTAAAGAACTAAAAATACTTTTTATTGTAATAAAGCAACAATGAGTAAAAATACAAATAGTACAATTAACACAAATTGTATGTACCAAGTGCTTACATAAAACTTATTTTAATGCAGACCTCTAGCTGTTCATTAAATGAAAACCCCCAAATATTACATAATAATTTTTAATATATGTTCTAAACTAAAGGAACCTCAAAATATTACTTCTAGTCTGACTTAGCAAGAATATTCATTTAAAATTATACTCACCAACTTGGGAATCTGGAATGACAATGGTGTGTCTGTCACATAAAGGTGAATAAGGTAGCCCCAATTCTGATTCTCGATCTCCCTATACAAAAACAACATGAAAAATAGATTATATAAAATTAATTCTAAAAACTTAAATTTATTTATTAGAATGACATTGGTAATAATTTCTTAAATATAATTCATTTCACCTTTGCTACATGTTTTATTCCTGGTAAATGAAGCTCCAAAACATTGACAACTACATCCTTATTTAACTTAGAAAACACTTAAGTTAAGATGGATTGAACATCAAAATAATTGTTGATTGATATTTCAAGAATATTTGGCTAGTATTTCTAAAATTATGATTCTATTCAAACAAAAGAATGAAAAACCAAATATTTTATGAATATGTATTGTATTTACATAGAATCGTAGTAACTGACTTACAATGGGACATTAACTGTTATGATATGTATTGCTAAAGCTTTATAAGTTGTTACTAAAACCCAATTTGGCTAATGTTTGACAAAAGGGTTTTTTTTTTCATATAGATAAAATTTTTAAGTTTAAACTAACCTTTAGTTGTATTTAGAAGTATTTGTATGATTTTGTAAATAGTAAATATGTATTTTAACTTATGTAAAGCAGAGTTGATAAATGACAGTAAATCTATTAGAAATTTATTTGGCTATTTACCTGTCTGAAGAATTCCTCTAATAGGAGCATTGTCCATCTGTAGTGAATATTCCAAGGTTTTGCTGGATGTGAAATGTCTGCTGCATGGAGCACTAAACTAAGAGCTTTATTCTTTTCGATTGCTTCGTTTTCTTGAAGAACGTTCTTCATTGTTTTGATTTGTGAGAAATGGAAGGACATGTCAGTTGCAAGGATCATTTCAACCACTAGATGACGAAATTCGCTAAAAAATATATTAAAACAATTATCTAGTCATTTGAAATGAAGCAATTAAACGAAATAATAAAGATAAGCATTAGGCTATCTATTTGAAAATAATTCAGCTGTTGCCTGGTTATGGATACTTGCCATATAAAATTAGTATTCAAGTCGCGAAACTCATAAAGCAATTTTATTGCGGATATGATTTAGTTTTAAAAATTTAAATTGCCCAAGAACATAGACATTATATTTAAATTCTTTTAACTAAGATTAATTTGCATAGAATTAAGGTCAGAAAACATTTCCTATTTTCAAGGACGACTCCCTTATTCATTATAAACAAGAATTATAGAGTTAATTTTAAAAACAAAACAATTAATATTATATATATATATATATATATATATATATATGCTAGCAAAAATCCTGCGAGTTGAAATATGTAAGATAAACTTGATTGGATAAGTCAAAAGCAGGCTTTTAGACGATCTTTTCATTTTTTATGCAATAATTACGCTGTTTCATATACTTAAGTAAATCCATTTAACCATTGATCAGGAAAATAGCCAATGATATCATATAATTGTGACACAATTATTGAATAATAGTATTGATAATTTTTCTTAATAGGATGGGACATGTCAGTAAAACTACATAGTAGGTTAGAGTGCTAAACATCTAGCAGACTCTAGTAAGCTACTAAAATTACCATAAACATTGAAATATAACCTGTTAGTACTAAAGTTTCACATTCACCAATTTTCACAAATAAGAAAGCGAATAAAAATATACTGAAGTTTTAATTTAAAACTAATATTTTAGATTCTGGGATTTTGTGATGTAAAATTCTAAAATGAGAAGCCCTACATAAAATCCATCCCATATGTTTTAGTTGAAATTGTAAAATTATTCATAAAGTGAGTTATAAAATTGAATTATCATATAGTCCAAATTTCTATGAATAAAAAAATTCTTCCACATGACTGAATGTGTCAATAGAGATTTGTTTGTATAGGAATTTAGCTCAGCTGTATTAAACATAGTTCATTTGAAGTAGCTCATTCACTAGTTTTACAAACACTTAATAAAGTAGAGTACTATTTGCCTTCCTATCAAAACTATTCAACATTAAATGATTAGTAAACAAAAATACAAATCTAAAGTTCATATACATTTCAAATTCCATCCCAAACTTCGGAGAGCATTTATGACTGAGATTTAAATTCATAACAAGTAAAGACATTTCAACTGTTCCTTTTGATTTCTCATTTTAAGTATATTATTATTACAAATTTTCATTAAATAATATATAAATATAAACGAATATTAAGGATAAAACCCCAGTTAGCTATAGTTTAGAGCAAAATTAAAATTGGCTAAGCGTTTCAAATTTCAACAAATAATATTTGGCTGTAAAGCTAACAAACGATTTTTTAAAAATTCCTGAAAAATTACTTAAGATGTAGAAAGAATTCTTCCTACTAGAAATAGAGGGCAAAATTTTATGTTCGCCTTCATAGTGGAACTGTTTTAGTCAATGTGTTCACTCACTGGAAGTTTTAATGCAAACTAGTACATAAAATTATTCAAGCATTAGTAAATACGTCCATTAAGTTGTCAAAAAAACTTCATTAATAATAACATTTTATATGAAAATGAGGCGCCGTTTTCTAAATCTCGCATGAAGTAATATCCGATTTCATAGATATTTTTACTGTGAAGCCATTATTTTTTACATCATGGTCAAGTATGGAGCTACAAATATTGGGTTGCTACATTTAAATAATAATTTACTAACACTAAGTTAATATACTTGGATTCTCAGTTTGAATTTTACAACGCTTAGTTGTAGTTTTTAGTGATATTTCAATTACAAATTGCAAGCAATATAAAACAATAAGCATCATCAAAAACGCAAGTCAAGCAAGTTTAAATTAGCAAGCGGATTATTGGGAAATTTCTAGTTTCAAGTTAGCTTTTGTGCAATGTAGCAAGTAGACTTTATCAATACATGTACATAGTGGAATAAAAAGTATTGCTTGAAAATATTAAAAACAAAACTTTAAGCGCACTGATTGATGTCAAACAACCAATTCATAAAAATTTGCAATAGGAATTAAACAGGCATTCTACAAGAAATATAATTGAATAAGTATTTGACTGAGTA
>CABFPE010000081.1:745745-761592 GCA_900660155.1 Hofstenia miamia
TGATGCACAAGAAGCTTATTTAATGTTCTTGGATGAATTTATTGATCTGGCATCCCTCTATACCAATAAGGAAGCCAAGAGAGTCACTTTAAGTTATGCTGAATCTTCAGATATTAGAAAATCATGGCATCCTGTTGATCGAGTAGAAATGGAGGGATTCATTGGGCTTCATGTGATTGGAGGCGCTATCAAGGGACACTACAGAGATACAAAATCTCTTTGGTCAAAGCGTGATGGACTCCCAGCATTCAGAGCAACAATGTCTCGAAAGCGTTTCTTGATGATTAAGCGTTTCTTTCGTATAGATGATCGCCGAACTCGAGATTCTTCCGATCCATTGAGTCCTGTGCGTCAAGTATGGAACATAGTACAAGAAAATCTGTTGAAATTCTATTGTCCAGATCCTCACTTGACTATTGATGAACAGTTACTAGAGTTTCATGGCCGTGTGCGGTTTAGGGTATATATTGGATCAAAACCTGGAAAATATGGGATAAAGATAATCTGGGTTGCTGAAGCAAATACAGGGTTTCTTTTGGCTGGCCTCCCTTACATTGGAGAAAAAACTTTAACCGAAGATGAGAAAAGAGATTGTTCTTTGCCAGAAGCTGTGACAATAAAGCTCATGAAGCCATTTCTTGGCAAAGGTTACAATGTTACAGCAGATAATTGGTTTACGAGTCTGCCTCTTGCACAAAAGTTGTGCGCACAAAACACTACAATTGTAGGAACAATCCGTTCCAATAGAAAGCATATTCCAAAAGAAGCAAAAGATATATCGAATCGCATAAGGAAAGACAAGAGATATTATAAGTCTGATGATGTAATTCTTGTGTCTTATTGGGATAAAGGACAAAAACCGGTTCTTTTGTTATCTACCTTGCACAAAGATGCGCGTAATACTCTCAATGGCTTACCTGAGATCATCGAGACTTATAACAGCACAAAATCGGGTGTCGACAATGCTGATCATATGATCAGACAGTTTTCCTCAAAGAGACGCTGTAGAAGGTGGACATATGGCTTCTTCTTCAACCTTGTAGATGTTTGCCTTCTGGATGCCTATATTCTTTATAAAAAAGAGTTTCAATCAAATAACATTAACCCAGGTAAAACATTTTTTAAATGATAAAAAAACTATTGAATATTTAGGATCTAATCGTTACAATTTCTTAATGGAATGTGGCTATCAAATGATTGACAAAATTTGCAGAAGGCGCATCGGAAATCCAACTCAAGAGATTGGTTATGCTCTTGAATGCATTGGATATAACATAAGCAGGAAGCGCTCAAGAGATAGTGATGATGATCATCCAAAGTCAGCTCGGTGTTTTAAATGTCCACGAAGCAAAGACAGCAAGACAACCCAGCGTTGCAACAACTGCTTGAAATTCACCTGCACCAACCATGCCTTCAAAACTGTTACATGCTCGGATTGTTCAGAGAAATAAACCTTGAAATACTTTTAAAACTGAATCACATTTTTCTGTTCATTTAAATATTGAATACAATTTATAAAATATATAGCAAACACATTTACACATGAAAAATTAAGCAAGTTTTTTAATGTAAGAAATGTTTTTTTATGTAATTCTACAGTAATTATCTTTTCAGGATGATGAAGCTATTAATATGTTATTGCAAACTGCTATTTTAATTTGGGGTGTTTCAAACACCCCAAAGGTAATTGGCTTAAGTATTTTTCTGAGGAAATCTAACGGATATATATATATATATATATACTATTTGACGAAGATTTCTGTTAACAGATTGAATATATTTCAGTTAATGATATGTTATTTTACGGAATTTTTCCAGAAACTATAAGTTTTGCAGGATCAAGAGTATCAAGAAATTTTATGAGAAGCTAATTCTATATAATTCAAACAGGACCTTTTGCTTTCAGAACAAACCTGAAATATCCTTTAAGTGAATATAACAGTAAAATAGTGTTGCAGTGATCTAATCTATAATTACAAAATAAAGTTATATGAAATTGCAATTAAATCTAGCAGTGTTTGCAGACAGGATATAAATTATATTTCTGCATAGTGAAATAACTAAACGTAGTTTATTCCGAGGCAATTTTACGCTGCAAAATGATGTACTAATCGATAATTTCTTCTTAATTTATATTCCAAGAGTACAACATCAAACAATGAATTTTACAGCCTTTGGTAATTTTAGGAATCATATACATTTAGATACATTTGAAATCAAATTTATATTCAAAATTCATACAAGAAGTCGTCACGGGAAACATTAGCTAAGATGTTTGAGTCATCCGTGAGCATGGTCCGAAAAGCAAAGCTTGCATGATGGTTTTCCAGAACTGACTTGTCATTGTAAAGCAAAGCGTATTCCGACCTATTGAAACTGAAGTAATTCATTAAGGAAGAAATACTTACTTGGTGTTGATATGGAAATTGTTTGTAGTACCTGTGTGCTCNACTAGAAATAGAGGGCAAAATTTTATGTTCGCCTTCATAGTGGAACTGTTTTAGTCAATGTGTTCACTCACTGGAAGTTTAAATGCAAACTAGTACATAAAATTATTCAAGCATTAGTAAATACGTCCATTAAGTTATCAAAAAAACTTCATTAATAATAACATTTTATATGAAAATGAGGCGCCGTTTTCTAAATCTCGCATGAAGTAATATCCGATTTCATAGATATTTTTACTGTGAAGCCATTATTTTTTACATCATGGTCAGGTATGGAGCTACAAATATTGGGTTGCTACATTTAAATAATAATTTACTAACACTAAGTTAATATACTTGGATTCTCAGTTTGAATTTTACAACGCTTAGTTGTAGTTTTTAGTGATATTTCAATTACAAATTGCAAGCAATATAAAACAATAAGCATCATCAAAAACGCAAGTCAAGCAAGTTTAAATTAGCAAGCGGATTATTGGGAAATTTCTAGTTTCAAGTTAGCTTTTGTGCAATGTAGCAAGTAGACTTTATCAATACATGTACATAGTGGAATAAAAAGTATTGCTTGAAAATATTAAAAACAAAACTTTAAGCGCACTGATTGATGTCAAACAACCAATTCATAAAAATTTGCAATAGGAATTAAACAGGCATTCTACAAGAAATATAATTGAATAAGTATTTGACTGAGTAGATTGTTTATAAATAACACTTATTGCTTAATCTACTATATGCCTTAGTAGAGTTTAAATTCACGTAGTTTATCAAGATAATACTTTAGTTAGCCAGTATGGTGTGTAGATATATATATATGTATCATTAGATGCCCATAGATCACAAACTAATAAGGATGTCCGAGATCTGAATGCTCAATTGAATAGAAGAGGCTCTCCTCTTTTCTGAACATTTTAAAACTAGGCTCGGTAGGGGACTATTTGGCTTTGACTGTTCCTGCCTTGAAGTTTTTGGAATTTTCAAATATGTATTACGTCCAACTTTAAGTTGCTTTATAAAGAAGGGAAGCAGAAAAAATTAATCTAATATTGTGAATATAGAATAGAATAATTCAATGAATTTGAAATGAAATCTAGAAAAAAATTTAGTAGAATGATTAACATATATTGATAAGACATTTAGCTGATTTAAAACACATTCAATGATAAAAGCTTTATAACAAGTTACATTCGATCAAAACCTGAACGTTTTCAGTCATTATGAAGATTTTGTTTACGCATTTTGGCGTTTAAATACATACAAGCTAATGTGTTTACTTATAAAATAAACAAAATGTAGCAAGCAGCAAATGGAAAAATACACAAATGTACAAATGCAATACACTAACTTATACAAAGAAAAACATGCAGAAAATTCAAGCAAAATTTTATCTTTCAGTACAAAATGTCACTAATTTCCTTTGTAAAGAAGATATATGTATAAAATTTATCAA
Organism: Hofstenia miamia; assembly: GCA_900660155.1. Lineage (NCBI taxonomy): Eukaryota > Metazoa > Xenacoelomorpha > Acoela > Hofsteniidae > Hofstenia > Hofstenia miamia. The sequence goes on from CABFPE010000081.1 coordinate 749,637, forward strand.
TAAATGATTCAAGGATTTATACAGTATAAACCATTTTTCAAAAACTATTGAAATTTACCATTAACCCAGTTTGCAGCATAAAATAATGACAGGTTTGTGTGATGTCTGCCGCATGGATGAGATTGTGATATGGGTTGTTGTGCTTACTGTATCCAGCTTCTGCTTTATCTAGAAAATTCAACAGATTTGAAACGGGGACCTAAACACGTTATCTTGTAAAATTCTGATAATATTAATACCTGATATTAAGTTTTATACATATATGTAAGTACATGTAAATGTATGTAATAACATTATTCTATAGTTGTAAATGGATTTTAATAATTTTTTTAAGTCTATGAAATGCATTACATTTGAAAAAACTAATTTCATGTAGCCTCACTAGAAATGTCCAATCGATCCTCATAAATATTATACTTCCAATAAGTTCCAATTTATTTTAAAAAGATGTAAATACTAATTGTAAAATACAATACTTTTAAGAAGATTTTGTTCACATGCTAAATACGAAAAAATATTAGCAAAAATTTTAGAAATTAATTCATTTCCTTAAAATCAAGCAGACATAGTCCATGGAAATAGGACAAACTCAATTATAATAAATTTGGTTTCTAAATCTAATTTTTCCAATTAAACCTACAAGTTTGTCACATAATGTTCTAGAATAATCATATTAAAAAGGCTTTCTTAAATCTACAATGTCATATAGTTTTAGAAAATGATTTTTTGATACCTTTTTAAATCAACATTTATATATACTTATCGGAAATTGAGCTGCATTAAATTCAATATTTAAAAAAAGCTAAATATATTTAATTTTGATTCCATAATTCTTTCCAATATTTTGTACTGCCCACAATTTATTCAAACATTAACATCTATTCGCAGCTGGTTTGAAGTTTATGCTCCCATATTTGATCAGTAACTGCCTCGGGAATCACACATTTGAATTATTTAAAATATATTTTGATACCATGGTGTCTGTAAAAGCACACATGGCTTTCCAAAGGCAATGCATCAAATTCAGACCTCGTACATTGAAATTTGCTACTTTCAAAGGAATTAATTTCATTAAAGAAACTCAAATTGCATGCTATTTTTCAAACCGATAGTTGTAATTAAAATATTGGCTTAGAAGTAGTGTTTTGCGGGCATGCTTGAGCCTCCCAGAAGGAAGGGAGGCCACCAAGAACTACTGTGACATGGCGGGTGGTCGGCATTGGGCGCTCAAATATACAGGCATATGTTATGCTCGCTCAAAGTCTGGTATATTTATAAGATACTATACTGTAATCACGTAAGCATTTTCTGCTTTAAAAAAATTAATAATTTACCGCGAAATTTATGGTTTTACCTCAAAAATATTTAATTTTTTGTACATTTGCTGTAATAAAATGACAGAAATGCAAAATGTCATAATAGCTTCAACCGTCAAAGTACTGAATTTCTGTAATATTCCCCTTTTGTTCTTTTACAAAACAGATCTTGTTGATTGCAGCTGCATAACATAATTATCTTAAGGGTATTGTGCAACTAAAAAATAGATTTGGACCCTAGTGAGTGAAGTAGTCTTTAAGGTTATATTAACAATTAGTAAATCAAAGGCTGCTTAATATTCAGAGCACTCTTAATTTACTAAAACTCATATTTACTAATACGCTTTCAGGAGAAATTGTTTATTTGAAGGCCTCCAAACTCACTGTGTGACTTGTGCATCTCTTGCCTCTTCTAAACCGGTGTTGTACAGACCAGAAGTTAACATCTTGTCCTAATTCCAATTTAGAAAAAATTAGGTTTTGTTCAGCATAATACATGCGTACATGTAATTGAATTTTATGAAACTCAGTTTTTCTATCCATAAGTGCCATTGCAATTCTTCGAAAAATCAGCACTATTTTAAGGTTAATATGCAATCTTCCTGCAATTCATTGAAGTAAAAACACTCATTTATCAATAAAAAGGATTTCAAGGCTTACAAAGATTAACCATGGTCTTAGTAACTTCCTGATGAGAAAGATTCAATTATTACTTGTGTAAATTATTCAGCACCAATGTGATATGAATTTTAAATAATACAAAACGCATAGTGTTGAAGTGGAGATTCGAAAGCATGCAATTAATGTGTTGATATTTACGAGACAGTTTAATAGAGTCAATAGACATTCTCAATGTATTAATATTTAAAACGTAAAGATGCAGCACTAAGAAGCAATCTAAAAAGCTATTCTTTTATACTATCATATTAACTTACAAAACCAATATTTGTAATGGGTTACATTTGCCTATTTGAGCATTTTATGTGCAATGCACTAAAAAAAATTCGTAAGGCACTCGAAGAAGACAATTTGTTGAATTTCACCGACGGATATTTGCACATTAAAATGCTCGATTGTTTACTTAAATGGATTTAATGCATCTTACACAGTCAAAAAATGTTCAATTGATGTTAGCAAAAATCATTCTTCAGAAGTAAATTATTTAATATATATATATATATATATTTGCATGAACACCTAGTAAACAAAGCAAATTTTGAAATATTACTAAGAACAAAGAATACCAAGTTAGCTGAAGCCCTATTCATAAAAAATACAACCAAGAACATGCTAACAAATAGTCAACAAAGTACGATCAATTTACTGAACATATTTTAAGTGTATGCATATTTCAATATCCTTTAATGTAGTAATTGTAAATTTAATCCCACGCATTTGTACATTGACGATGATTTATAAATCGAAACAGTCTAGAAATATATATATATATATACATAATTAGAATATGAAACTTTTTCATTATTTTATCTAGATTGCAACTAAAAAGCAAAGCAATATAAAGGGAAGGTAATAGGTTAAATTCCAGTCATATCATACAGTGAATAATTGTAGGATGATCGTCGTTGTCTTGATGTGCATCATATTTATTAAATATGGATTTAGATAATTTTTCATAAAATTGAAAAGTAATTTACTTGAATTCAAGTATTCCAAGTATATTGCAAGTATAATTGGCTAATATATATATATATATATATGTATATATACATTGAACAACTCAAAATTATATTAATGAATTAGTTTTATTCTGTAGAAATTAAAGCATAAGTTCCGATTTTAATCTTATTTCTAATATCATTTTAATTAATTTTTACATTCAAATAAAGTTCATTCTTTAATTAAAATATAATTAACTACAAACTGATATTTTAAAAACTAAGACATTCAGGATTAGATGTGCATTGACACAAATTCATTTTGTATGTATTCAATTTCAAGTTAGGCTTAAGAAGAATAACAATAACAATAGTAATAATAATAATAAACAAAATAATAATCATAATTATTAAAGAGTTTCATATTATGCAACATTGAAATTATACGAAATCTAAATTTAGTAAAAAGTGACTTAAAAAGTGACCATCTGTAAATTTCATCATCCTCTTCTGAAAAGAGGAAAACTTTATTGTAATAAGTTTCAAATATTGGAATTTCTAACCCGTTATGTCAATAAGTAGACGTGATTTCAGTTACAATGTTGGAGAATCCTTGTTGATATTCTTGCACCATTTTAAATGTTCTAATCTTCTGAAATTATTCAGACTAGTTCATAATGTGCACACATTATATCGATTTGCATTAAATCTGAAACCAGTAAAATTAAATTAAAGACTTCATTTTATGGAGCTGCAAAAATAGTTAGCATAAATTTAGATTTTAATAAATTTCGGGATGCGAATAAAGGGAATTGGTTAGCATTATATTATGAAACGAGTTTATCTTTGATAGAATACCAACATCTTTAAATAAAATGTTATAATATACTCATAAATTTTCACGTAGAATTATCACTTTTAGAAGTTTAGACTTTGATCGTTATTAACTGCTAGACTCATAAACTGTGTATTTCATTGGAACAGATATGGACGAAATTTTCAATGTCTATATTAAAGATCTTATGAATTGAGGTATCATGGGTAATCAATGTATCGTACACTAAACGATACACAAAAAATAACGGAAATTTCCCCTCCCTCGGGGGTAATAAACGACGTACATACACAAACTTCATTGGATGCATACACGATATATAAGAAAATTAGGTAGTATGAACTTCAATATAGGAAACTGCTACTTAGGAAACGAAAATCAATTTCTGTGGCTGATCTCATTCAGTACTATAGAGATGTTGTTCTTTGAATATTGAAAACTACTTTCGAATGTAGCAATGCAGATTTTGGACAAACTTGCAGGTAATGCCCACTTTCAAAAACTAGACTGTCTTTGCCTGCGAGGCGATGCCTGAAAAGCGATGAAAAAATATTACTACGATTGCCTCGTATTAACATTGAGAGTTTTAGTTTGAGCATTGCATATTTCTATTTATAATTATAACGCAATTATTTTTATACAGACAATTAGAAAATGTTTGTTGTTGTTAGGCAACAACAATAAAAAACCCCAGTTTCTGTAAAAAGTATACAAATATTTTCTGTAAAAAGCAGCGGTATTCAGTTTTTTAGCAATCAAATATTTTATTCATTTTTGTTAACAAAACATTGCTGAAATTGTATTAGTGTCTCTTACTTTTCTAACAATAATATAATGAAAATCACATGTTAATGATAATTTGCGTCACCATAATCATTCTGATTTTATTGAATTCATTAATTGTTTCTCCTTAGCTTGAGTACACATGAAATGACATACCGATACACGAAAATACACGAAGCTATAAAATTCTACGCAAATAGACGATATCTTCACATACACGAAAATACATGCACTCACCAAATTATAAAATACACATAGGACTACATATCCGATAATCGAAAAAATCGGTAAGTTTTTATTGCCTGATGTAATAATTCATTTGCTTTCTTATCGTAGTCTCAAGTAAGTATACAAGGTTGGAAAGTAGTTTGAGATTTTCTTACTTGAGTAATTTATTAGTTGACAGAGCACATATTAGAAATTTGCGGGACCTCAAATTTTTAGTCCCGGTCCCGAAAAGAAAAATGGTCCCGGTCTCCGGTATCGGTGCCGGTACTGAAAACTTCAGGTATTAAAAAATTGTGAATTTAAAAGTAAATTTAACAAAAATATATTGCATAATACAATAAAATGATTAAGATACTTTATTTCAATTTCGCAGAACCAAAAGTTCATTAACGTGCGAGGGATCGAGGGAACTGCGTCTATCTGTAACTGTTAGGCCTGCAGAACTGAACGTGGCCTCGGAAATTGTTTCAGAGCCTTGGATGCCAAAATAAGATCGAGCAATTTGCTTCAGTTTTGCATAGGGTGCATTTCTCCAAAATGCTAAAATGTCGAAATTATTGTCGAATTTAGTGCGGAACACTTTATTAGGTAGAGTGAATATTCATCCTTCTGAGTAGCACTGAAATCAGGATTGGCTACTTGCAGCATGCAGTCAATTTCTTTTTCACTATCTGAATAAAAAAAAGGAGCCTTTGTGTTGCTTCCTGGAAGGAGGAGCAACTGGTTCTTCATTATTTCGTGAAATCTTCATCAAGGCCTCCCGTACAAACTTCTCTGCCACTTTACGGTTTTGGGTGGAGATGCACTTGTGGTCGTTAAAAAATCGAGGATCGAGCAAAGTTGCAATGAAATGGTATGACGTTTGCTTTGGCAGGCATTTAAATTTGATACCATCTAGAAGAAATTGAGCCAAAGACTTCGCATCTCCAACAAGTAATTTGTTAAGCTTGCGTTGCAATCGCGAAAAAATCGGAATGACTAAATGAAATGTAGGATTTCGTTGGACGCTCATCAGATTTGTAGCATCAAGAAAAGGCGTCAGGCAAGTAATGATCGCATTAATAATAGGAAGTTCAATACCAGCAATTTATTCCAGACATTCTTTCGAATTAACCAAAGAGAGGTTAATTTCGTTGTAATTGGTGACAAATGAATTCAACATGATCAAGGTAGAGTTCCACCTTGTGGAAATATCCTGCTTCAGAGAGGTATTGAGATTCGTGTTCTGTCCAGCTTTCTTGAAATATTTTACAACTCGCTTGACTAGAGAAATTTGATGTTGGATTGGAGGAGGACTATTATGAAGACCATATTGGACAGCTAATTGCAAGTCTTGACAGGCACAAGAAATTCAATCAAAAACTCGGGAAACTCCAGAAACAAGCTTAGCATCATTGTCGGTTGTCATGATGCTAAGCTTGTATCTGGAGTTTTCAAATGCTAATATGTCAAAAGAGTCAAGTGACATGGTTTGGTGCTTAACTGCTACCTGGTCCCGGTACCGGTCTCGAACTTTTATTATTAGTCCCAGTCCCGAACTTTTATTATTGGACCGGTCCCGGTATCTGGTACCGTGGGACCAAGACTGGTCCCGCAAAGCTCTAGCACATATGTAGTCGTAATTTTCCACATCATGAGAGAACGAACTGCAGAAATGCTATGAAATGCGACTAGTACACACACTTACCCACCTTGCTTGCCTTAATAAAATACATAGGAATTTATTCTTTTAAAAAAACTTCAATCAATAAATTGATGTGTCTTTTTTCCCTTGGCAAAGGTCATCATCTGTTGTGTAAAGCTCAGCCGAGATAGACCTAATATTGATAAAAATTGGAAAGTTTTATATGCTAATCTATAGTTTGAGGACAGAATTTGTAATTTTGGAACAAGTAGTCAGTTCAGTAATTAACATTCATTCTTGATACAGGATAGCAAACTTAACTCAGAGTATTTTGCAGTTTCATTGAAACAGATAACCGTGCGAGAATGGAAAAAAATTGTGAATGTATATATCAAACGATCTTATTAAGTTCAAGATTTTTTACTGAGTAACATCGGACATAAGTTACATTAAGATATTATGGTGGCAAACGGGTACCATATTTTGACCCGGGACCCAACCCAACCCGCAACCAATTGACCTATGATATGACCCATGGATCAGATAGCCAGCTTTTGACCCGAGTTGTACTTGCAAATGTTTGACAAAACTAACATGAAAGAATGTTATTACCATTAATTTAAGAGTAGGTTTTAAATAGCATAGAAGATTGCATACAAAATTCAAATGCATGGTTAGTTTTCCACTAATATTTCAGGGAAATCCTTGAAACAATACATTTTTCTTACCCGGCAATTTTCAATATTTTGACCCATGACCCGACTCGAGCAAGTGTGACCCACAACCTGACCCAAGTTTTCTTTGACACAACCCATGTGCCGGGCCGAGTTGGGTCGACCCGTTTGCCACCTTGGTATCGTATACTACACGAATGAATGAAGTAATTCCCATTGCTCCAGGATTAGTGGTAGTTTGTGATATCAAATACAAAGCAATGCTGTTTAACCTTAAGCCGGCTGACGTCCAATTCAAAGAACAAAAGGATATTTTCCCATTTAGAAAAAATATTCTTCAAGCTTATTAGTAAATTTGAAAATCGTCAGGCATGGGGAGCTCAGAGGTTGGGGGAGGAGGAGACTATATAAGCGTTTAAGTTTAATTGTTTACATAGGCTACGGCTACCCCAGTATGAAAAATATTTATATTCTTGCATTTTTCACTTCAGAATTGCATATTCATACAAGAACTAAGCGCTTGCAGTGAAACTATTGAAACCAACGATATTTCAAACAAAGCATTAGCTATCGATCTTAAATATAATATATTCGAGCTTAGAATAAAAATTAATGGAGATGGTAAGAGAATATCCCTTGTACAAATTTCATATTTTGAAAATTCTTGTAGCAACTGGAGAAACTATAAAATGAATTAAAATGCGTAAATTTATTGGCAGCTGTAATTACGCCATAATGGAATGATGTTACTTACTTTGAATTTGGAGAGGATATCGTAGCGATTTAGTAGTTCATACACAACGTACTTGAGAGAATTTCCTCCTGCCGTGTCATTCAAGGAGAACATATCCACAGCCCAGTCATCCAAACACTAGAAAGAAAAACATCTTAATACTTATTTATATGTTTATATTTTCATAATATTTAATATATAAACAAAAAAATTGCTGACTGTTCTGAAATTACACAATTCTTTCCTTTGTCTATGCAATTGTAATTGAATTTTAAAGATGTATCACAGATGCAATGCGAATGTTTAAATGTTAGAGCAGTGACTTTAAATATGTGTAGGCACAGTTTGAAATTCGACAGTTAGTTAAATTAGAAGTGCTTAATTTTCACAAATACTGTACAAAGCGTTAACTCCCCCAGGGCCAGATTACGCTGAATAAACTTCACAATCATTTAGGCAAAATAGAGTCGCGTATTTCATTGAATTACCAGCTCATCGATTTCTCTCAATATAATAAACTATGGAATGCAACTTCATCCTTGGCATGCCTGTAAAAAACCAACTTAGTCATTCAACTTAAGAAACAAAATAAACAATATCTAAAAAATGAGCTATTATGCCATTTCAAAAGATTCATATGCCTTTAAAAAAGCAAAAATTCACATATAAGACCTTTTCCATTCAAGCGAAATTTCAATAACACATACCAGTAAAAATAAGAATAAAATTCAAATTGAAAAAATTATCGCCAAGCAAACCATTACCAATACTACGTCACGTGGACATTTGTAATATGTACATGCTCATTGTACACATAAAATAAAAGAATTTAATACTAACTGTTATAGAATATATAATTGATAATGGTAGTGCATTTTGTAACTAAGTTCAATATCAAAAATGGAAAAAGTGATATATCTAAGTTCATGCAATGATTTTCAAAAAACATTAACAAATATATAATATATTTTGTAGTAGTAAATGCTTCAACTATGCAGCGAGCCATAGGATAAAATTTTGAATTTTGTACATAGGCATGAACTACATGATTATGCCCGTAATCCCCGACATAGGCAATCTATCAAGAAGAACTAATGAAAAATTCATAAATAAAAGTTTATTTAATAGCAGTTGATTTTGCTATAACATTTTAACAACATTTCCTACAAGGAAATTCTCACAAGAATCCAGTTTTCAAACAGAAATGTGCTGTGCAGTGTATTTCTGATGGCGGTTTCGATCGGAAACTGACTAACTCATGGAGTGCTGTGCTCATTGATTGACGTGTCGATATTTCTATTGTGGTTAGTTGAATCTTTATCTTATCAATAAGTTAACGGCGACGTTTGCGCTTGGGTTTTATCGTGAACTTGGGGTTAGGATAGGAATTTGAAGTTTACACTAGTTTACACAAGACCTTACTATCAAATATTGTATTTCACAGCTTCCTATCAAATATTTAATTTAATCAGTTAATGTCATTTTGCCTTCTGGAGAATATATTTTATCAATAAGATGTGCCCAATGCCTAATAGTACGTCTTGAGCATCACATTAAACCACTATCAAATTCCACGTTTAAGTCCAAACAGTATTAATGTTTGAGAAGTAAAATAACTGTGGATAGCATGTCTAATACTAAAATCCAATGCAACGAAAAGTTATTTTTACATAAATGAATTTTGTAACTATTAATTAAGTTGTCAACCTTGAATGATTTACCTCAAGTTTGACCAAAACTCTTGGGTTTTGAATCAAACCAAGCTCCTCACAAAACAAAAATATACTTGTTACTTACAATCTGCATTGTTTATGTTCTATCTTTGTTAACTTAGCATAAAAAAATTAGTCTAGCAAGCAATATTTTTATAATAAAATTTATAAAGTCTTTTCAATTTTGGAATTTTGTTTTACAATATTTAAATTTCAGATTATCTTCCTTTGGAAAACAAATGTTAACTGAAAATTAAACTTCAATATAATTACCACTCAATGACCAGTATTTTGAAATGAAACCAAAAAATGCACTTTTTCCTCTAAAATACTATCATCCGTTCAATAAATTTAAAAAATAAAAGTTTACTTAATTATCCCCTATGTCAATAATTCTTTCTTTCTTAAATTCGTAAATGAGTTTTAAAGTACAATCAATGAAGTAAATTTACGCTTAACAACATCATTCATCATTATTTATTTAGATTCAAGTACTCAAATTCTGGAATGATCTAAATATTCGATACTAAAATTGAAAAAATTATAAGCACTTTAAGAAATAAGGCAGAGAAATCTTATTAAATTATGTACATGGACTTAATTCATTGCAGGTACATATTATGTCCTTTAGAAAAAATGTGCATTATTTTTGTGGCATTAATTTATATTATTATATAGTAGCTTAATGTGCACACTACTGTATTTTTGAGAATAAATTTACAAGTAATCTTACTCAACATATTGGCGTATGTAGCAATATGAAACTATATACATAGATACATAGCCATCACGATTTTCTGACTGTGGTCATCGCAGTCGCTATCGGAGTTATCTAAACCGGTTCCATGCGATTTCGGATTAAGGTTCGGATTTTTTTATTTTGACAAGGAGTTACTTTAAAAAATAATTTATTAGCATTCAATGCCGGCTTATTAGTAATTATCATGCTACAATTTAATAATAATTATATTTTGAGTGAGTACACATGGTAGTTCTCAGACTCGACCGTATTTCGGCAAGGGAATCGACTTTGCTTGCTTCGGATCGGGTCGCGTTCGAGTTAGGGAGTACGTAAAAGACAACGTCGGGGTTCAGTCGATTATGCTAAGATTTAGTATATTTCGGGTAAGGTTTCAGGCCCAAAATTCGCAACCGGAAAGAACTCTGGTCATTAGTCATTTGAGTGAACAGCAGTTGGTCGAAGGTTCCAGGAATAGCCAAAATTTTCAAAAATAAAACTTAAAAATATATTCATCACATAGGTTTTCAATATTTTTTAAGTTTTTTGCAATCAATTTTTTGATTTTATTAAAAGTTGAATGCCTGACCTGGTGCATTTCATTATTCCTCCTCCTTACCCGTCCGTCAGTGATGACAAATTACATAGAAGCAAACACTTACAAAAAATTAATTGTGACTAAAACGCTTTTGCATCAGTAATATAGGTTCAGAACACAACTTCATTAAATGTATTTTCATATTATTCATAATGATGCTTAATATCAAATAATAAAATAAATAATTTCATTAAATTTTTAGTAAGCATCCTTTTTGCATGCATTATTATAATTTTTTTATTAAACGTTTTGTCTATTTTAGTTGCTGAATAAATTGAAAAAGTATTATATAGTTATTCATGCCAGTATTTACATGCATTATAAAAATGATGTTACATTTCTTTTAGAAATTTTCTTAATTTCTGATTAAACCGTTTTTCCCTAAAAATACCATTGCGCTTATCTTTGAGTAAAATTAGGTAAATAAACTAATAGTAGCTGTCAACCGAATTAAAAATAAATTTCAATTTGCTCATTACCGCGTTAATAACAGATTCTTTTTACTTTTAATAATAGCATGAAGTTTCTCCTTTGAATTAATCTTTGTTAATATCTTCTACAACAATGAATGAATATTTAAAATTAAGCATAATTTTACAACAGCTGGAGGCCCATATGTCCAGGTTTTCCTAGGATACCAAAATCAGGAAAAATATTACATACAGTTTTAAGATCTCTTAAGATTGTCTACTTGAAAATGCGCTCTTAGGCCGGATACAAATGTTCTATACAATAATTTAAAATTTCTGAAAAATTGTTTACTTGACAGTGTTTGACACTGAGCAGTCATTTTGACAGAAACGTAATCAATTTAATATTGTTTTTATCATAGTTACCTTGAGAAATTAGGCCATAAATCATTCAAATTTGGTTTACTAACTTCATTTATTAATTCTAATACATACAACCAGTGCTAAATTTGGCTGGTTACTGAATACCAGTTCTTAATTATAAAATTAGAAAACACAAAATAATAAATCGTCAAGTTTTGTTGAGGCTTGATATTTTAAGCAGATGTTCTTTATAAAGAAAAAACTTTACGTACTTATGGTATAATATAAAATGCTAAAGGTATTCTTTATTATCTTTAATTTGACC
>CABFPE010000081.1:780108-796009 GCA_900660155.1 Hofstenia miamia
ATATATATAGTGAGAAAAACCTCAATTGAATTATTGAAAACATTCTCAACATTTCAAATAATTCCGTTGAAATGTATAGTTAAGTCACTGCTTATATGTGAGAGCCACATAATTGCTTTCAAAGAAAAACGAAGTTAAGACTATTTTTCAAAGATCTGGGCACTTGTTGAAAAACTCTGTTGGAGCACTAACCACTGATGAACGAAGACGAAAAGAGTCAGAAAATATAACACTGATGGATTTCCTAGAAGACTCTGTTATTAGTCAAAGGCCCAAGATGTCTAGCAANAGAAATAGAAAACATTATAAATGAGATGGAATGCATTTCCACAACAATGAATCACTACCGATTATTCGCAGCATGTCAGCCTTATGTCTGATAAATGATGACTTTCTCATTCCTGAAAAGTTGTCATTATTTCAAATGACTTACAATATTACAGGCGATTTGCATTCAGAGACAACTGTTCTACGGAACATTTTGGAAAAACTAATACTCCACCAGACGACATACGCGATCTTAAGATATTTATTAAGACAATGAGACATGCCTTTCCAGCATTATTCAAAATGATACGATATGCATTGACTCTGCCAATTGCGAATGTTACATGTGAAAGATCGTTTTCTGTTCTCAGAAGAATACATAGTTTCTGAGTTCAACATTTGCTGAAGACCGTCTTTCATACTTGGCATTAATGTCAATTAAAAAAGATCTGCTTATGAAAGTGACCAGCTAAGAAGCTGTAGATGTTTTTGCAAATCTCCCAGCTTTACGATATAGCCTACATGCCAAGAAGACTTGAAATAAAATAATTATTATTTTGTTACTTATATATTTTTATATTTAGAAGTGTTCAGCAAATAGTAATATTCTTTTTTTTATCTTGTTATCTTTATGTTGGCTATATAAGTTCATATTTACTTTTGAATGGGACTGAATTTTGCTGCCTTTCGTATTTCTAAATTTTCTTTAAAAAACTGTACTCTGTCAAAATATCAAAGTCACTTTTGCCATTCCAAATATTAAAAGATATGCCGCCTTGTTACTAGCGCTCAATTTTTTATTAAAGATACTGTCACAAATCATTGAATATGTAGACAGCATAGTTGGCACTGAAGAATGAATGGCTTGTTCTGCCCGGCCGGTTCTGGCCGGCAAAATGTAAATTTGCATTCTTATATAACCTCATAAAAAGAAAATTGAAAACGGCGTAGAATAATATATTCAAAAAATGTTATAAACACAAATATATAGAAAAATATAAAAAATACAAAATTACAGTAAAATACTATGACCATTGACCGTTAGAAAAAGCCTCCTTTAATGCGCTTAATTATTCAACGGAAGCACTATTCAATAGTGACGGTTTCTATAAAATGATTTGTGAGAGACTGAATTATTAACGTCGGTCCAACTCAATCTACATGTAATGAGGTTTATATATACACACACACTCGCACACACCACGTTACGAAAAAACAGCCTTACAACCTGCAAGTGATATATTTGTTCCATTTTTCAAAATTTTATTTGAAACTTTTCCTACAAAATTAATTTACTGGTCTTTGTCTGCACTCTGATCTTAACCAATTTTAATATTTTTTTGGCTAAAAACTCGGCCAGTTTTAACCGCTATATTTTTGCCGGCCTTAGTAATTATTCTAGGCCGGCATGCGGCCGGTTAAAAACCGGCTAGGAGGTGGCCTGTTCCAAATGTGATAGACAGGTAGGCTCTTAGGATTAAGTGTTCTTGCATTGTTGATAATTAAAATAGAAAAGGTATGCTCTTGGAGTTTAAAACATTGCATTGGTCCAATTTTCTTTTGGTTTTCTACATTAGTTAGATTTGATGTTATGCTAAAGTCTCTTTGGCTCTTTACGTTGTCGTTCAATTTTAAAGATAAGATAAATAAATGCTTTAGGAAAATTCAGCTAAATGTAAGAAATAATAAATGACGTGGAAAATGCAGTGAAATTCTGCAGCAGATTGCAGGTCAGCAGACAGTTAAATGGCAATAAATTCGTTTTAGAAAAAGGTTAATTCCTTAGATGACACTTAATTTTGAATAAAATTATTTCCTAGATAATTATAATTCCACATTTACTTTATCAGATTATAATGGTGCTTTTTGATTTTTTTTGTAAAGTTTTTTCAAATGTAAGAAAATATTTATGGTAAAAAATTCTCAAAAGTATATTTTGAATAATTGTTTCCGCGAAGTTGTTGACAGATTCGGACATTTATACAATTTGCGTAACGCTCTATTTGTTCGTCAGATCAATGCATTTCTTCTTTTAAATATTAATTAGTGGTGTGAAACTGCACAGAAACAAATTTTATTTATATTATTTACGGACATTTGTTCTATTTAAAATAAATTTGTGACAAAAATCATAAATGCAGTATAAGGCTAGTAAAGTACACGTATTTCTAAATCTGATAGGAAATTTAAAATCTTTACAACGTAATCAGTTCTTAATAAGGAAGTTAAAGTTTAGCAGAAACTAATTTAGTGCTAACTTTCACCTTCGTAGAATTAAATGGATGTTTATTTATTTAAAAGTTAACTGCTATCTACAAGTGAACATTTTTTTGAAATAATCATCAGTAGTCCTAATAAAATGTTATATTGATCGTAAAAAAATTCATTACTATACTTCATAAATTTTGGTCTAAAGCATGCAAGTTATAATTATTCCATTGTCACCTTAACCTCATCACAGGCTCATTTAAATGACTTTAAGAGGCTAAGTACTTTAGAAAGTCTTTAATTATCATTAGGAAATTTCTAAACAGTTTTCTTCCATGCAGTTAGTATAAGGCAACTCCTACGTAACATTCTCCTATCTTATCGCCGACCCACATTTCTACTATAAAAGTTGTTAAATATAAATACAATACGAAAATTTCATTTAGAATTCATTTGTTTTGACAATTTAATAGGAAATTTTACAGTATGTACGCATTTACACCAATTGTCTCGTTTCATATTGGAGGTCCTACAAAAAAGCAGTTTCAACCGGATCACAAAATATGATCAGGTCACCCAGGAAATATTCAGATGATCTGATGAGGTAAAAATGAACACCCTGTTTTTTATTCTCCCAGCTTATTTTTAAATATAAGAACTACAATAAATATCCTGCATGTAAAGTTTACCTTATTACATTCATTTGGCGTGCAAAATTTGCTTTTTAAAGTAGTCACTGTAATTTTTTTTGTCGCATTTTTTCAAAAAAATATTACATTAATCGTCAGCCAAAATAATTTGTTGATCATAGGGAAGGCAGGTGAACCTCTTAGCTAATGTATATATATATATATATATATATATATATATTTATTTATTTATTTATTTATTTATNTTGTAATATTAATTATATCAATTTGGAAACACCAGTTAATTATCAAAAGCAATACTCTTTGAAAAACTATTAAGCAACGAAATAAATGCATGAACTGTGTACACTTGCGTTTGCATATTCTTGAATTATGAAAAATATTGTACACATTGGCTATAAAAAATCAATATCAAAAGAAAAATTTTGAATACAATATCTTAAATATAGCAAACACAAATGAGTTCAAACAAATAATATTATAATAACTTTATTTCTGCATAACGAAGTTTCAACATATTTGTTTTGTTAATGCCTTACTTTGTTCAATCAACTAATAATTATACTTTGACTTCAGAAACCGTATTGTTAACGGGGATATGCTGCCCGCATGTGACTTTCAAATCTGAATTGAATTCTCGAAACGCACCTAATCAAATTATGATGGAAAAGACAAGCGAAACATTCATTAAGAAGAGAAAGTCAAATAGAAAACAGTACAGGTGAGAAATTCACTATCCAACGACAGAAATAGTATCCATCGATAACAAATTGCATTAGATTTTGTGCTGTGCATATAATTATAAATTTCGCTTAGATTAATTGCAGATAACCAGAATGTGTACGACTCCTTCGTTTATATATTAGTGCGTATATTTTTATAAATAGAGATTATTAATATTTGCTACATAAGATTATGTGGAGTGCTATTTTCACAAAGCATGCCATTTAAACTTTGTATTATATATATATATATATATATATTTATTTATTTATTTATATATGATGTATGTATATCATATTACACAGATAATAATTTAATATTTCATTATCTATGCAATGTTGGACACACCATTTATTAAATATATATATAACTATTGTAAGTGTATCAATAGTATTAAGCTAAATTTTTATAGAAATTCATTTCTGTTTCAAGAAAAATAGAGAGACAGCTCAGCTGGCGTTAAGAGGAACACTTTCTGTTAAATGCCAAGCAATTATTTGTCAGTTTGGTAACGTCAATGCCAATCACTTACAAGATAAAGGCTAACTCTACATTTGGAATTTTTCTTGGATTTAGATTAATAAATGTAGGGCGGAATTGGTTTCCAACAAGTATTTTGTCTTTTCAATTATTGATTTTACGAGGCTTGGCTACGCAGACATTTTTAATATAAAGAAGCACGCATAGCTTTTAGGTTAAGTTGTAAACGAGTCAATTGGTGTGTAATAAAATACGTGGCAATAATTTATAAAGCCATGTAATTTTAAGACTGCGTTGGGGAGTTTGGAAAGCAAATTAGGTTGTTGCTCTTCTTACGTAGCAATTCATTAAATTAGATAACAGTGGGGTGGCTCTTCATCTAAAAGTAAAATATATTTTCTTACTATAAATAATGAGTTCACACTTTATTTAATAATGATGTCCGTCTTTTCACAGAACAATCAAATACTTTCATCCATGTGGAATTTTGAAAAGCTGCTCAAATTTCTTAAAAAATAATGGAGACTATGATCAATTGCCAATATAAAAGTTGATTAACTATAGAATTGTTAATCTATCACACATACTCGGCAGCAATTCAAAGCAATGTAATCGAAAACGTATTCTGACCTGGATTTGATTTGCACAAGTCGTTCAACATATGTTTTAAGAGATATGTTTTCTAAATCTGCCATTCAATAACTACAATACATTTATATATATATATATATATATATATATATATGNATATATGTAGGTAAATTAGATCTAGTGCAATTTTAATAGTGTAGCTAACGTTGGCTTAGCTGAAACAATGTATTGTTAAATAGATGGAATTTGGTTCAATTTGTTATACACGATAAAATTGTAATAGTTTACGAAAACTAGTGAAAAGCGTTAATTAAGAAAATGAGAACGTCAGAAATTGCACATGTTCGCAAATCACCTCCCAAAATAATGTCACCGATTCCAGCCATTAATAATTGGCAGTTTTAAAATTCTATCCAACAAATAATATAAATATAAGACGAAATCACTTATTAAGTTACTTTAATTGAAAATATTAATTGCTTCGAAGGACAGATCCCAAATTTTACATTAAAAACGAAATATTAATCCAAACTTAGAGAAGACCTGGAAGGAAAGACTCAAATATCTGTGAAAAACTAAAGAAATACATTTCTTGTGTAGTTAATTATACTGTTTAATAAAAGATAATTACTGTTATAGCATATAATATTTAATTCGTTTGATTAAAATTTCAATTCTTCGTTTAAAATATATTTGAAAAAAAGTTCTTTACGAATTTAAAAATATAGAATCCATATGAAAGATTTTACTAAAATCTTGATAATGCTGCTGTAGATGATTCTGCTCAAGTATATTTAACGTACGTTTATAGACTGTCAAAGCAACTATGAACATCAAATAGACATGATAATGGAGGTAAATTGGAAGTTGATTGATTGATTAAAAACATATTTCCTCATATGTTAGCCATGAAGTCTAAAGAAGTTTTGGAATACAGTTAAGACACTGTTGAGCGTTTTGACTGTTAGCACAGATGAACTCAATTAAAAAAAGAAGTCATCAGTCAAAATGTAGTTTGTGCATTTTTGCTTTTAAATAGAATTGTTAGATAATTTTAAAAGAATTACCTATGACGTTTTAATATCAAATATGGATTTGAAAGTATCCTTGAGATTAACATATGAAAGGAAACTATATATAAAAAATATTTACATACATATATATATATATATATAATTGATGGTAAAACAAAAGAGCATCTGTAAATTTCATTAAGACAACAAATGATGACTTCATATGAACTTTACGAAGTGTATTCTGAAACACTCACAAGTTTGGATAAAATACAGAGTGTTGAACTACTTTTTGAAGATATTGATTTAGTTCCTTTATTGAAAGTATCCTTGAGATTAACATATGAAAGGAAACTATATATAAAAAATATTTATATATATAATTGAGGGTAAAACAAAAGAGCATCTGTAAATTTCATTAAGACAACAAATGATGACTTCATATGAACTTTACGAAGTTTATTCTGAAACACTCACAAGTTTTAACTTTGGATAAAGTACAGAGTGTTGAACTACTTTTTGAAGATATTGATTTAGTTCCTTTACAAAAGAGATCGCATGTACATGGAAAGCTTTTCGCTTTTACAGTTGGTAAATTATGTTAAAATATATGTTAACGTGTGGTTATACTTACCTAGGTGGCTAGAAACTTCAAGCTATTTTTTGTAAGCATTTAATAAATGATGTTGAAATTGAATGGAAGCAGTTTTATATTGTGTTAGTTCAGCATTAGCACCACTTACTAGATAAACGTACTTAAACTGACCTGGGATAATTCACTATATTTTCCACCATTTAAAGTGATGTATAGTGCTTCAAATCGACAAATGAAAAAATTACGTAACAGCCCATACTGTAGAAAAGGAAGCCTGTTTATTATGAAATCTAGTGCGCACAAACAAAGACTCATTTGATAAGCATTTACTCTTGACGTATATATATATATATATATATATATATATATATATTTGAATCATTCCTTACACTATCAATGTATTGATTAATTACTGTGGAATTTTTGGAATTCTTCTATAGGCGCTGTAATGGATGAAAAAAACAAGGCAGAGACCGTGATCTTGTATTTACAAAATGTTTCAAATCAATTTTGATTTCGCCTTAGGCTGCTTGAAGCACAAATCTTAACTAACTAAATTAGTATATATATATATATATATATGAATCATTCCTTACATTATCAATGTATTGATTAATTATTACTGAATTTTTGGAATTCTTCTATAGGCGCTGTAATGGATGAAAAAACCAAGGCAGAGACCGTGATCTTGTATTTACAAAATGTTTCAAATCAATTTTGATTTCGCCTTAGGCTGCTTGAAGAACAAATCTTCAAAAACTCATGACGTATGCGGTACGCTATGATGTGTCTATTAGCTTTCAAATAGCACAGAGGGTCATATCAGCCCTAAAATCTTGCAATGAATTCGTACTTTTATGAATGCTCGAATGTAAAACGCAAAGATTAAATAGAGTAGGATAACAAAATATTTAGCTACAAACCATTATTAAGCCATATATACTTTCTAAATGCAAATTCAAACTTCAATTAAAATTGAAAAGTCAAGTACAAAAGTTAAAAGTTTTGAAGACGAATAGAACCCAAGAGGGGATCTACTACAATGATGTATTTAGCGTAGGTTTGAGACATTTAATATCAAGTGTTGAATTTATAATAAAACTAAAAAATGTGAAAAAAATTGTGACTACAAAAATTTTTTCTAGCCAATTCACCGGCAAACCAGCTTGGAATTATCCGATCTATATCAGTGCCACTTAATTGTTAAGGCTCTTAGATTCTTTATAGGCCTGATTGGTTCCGTATACATGATTGTAGAGGTGTAATTGGTAGAGATTGAAACCCTTTAGATGCTAGTTTGTAAAAAAACCAAAAAAACTCATTATATTTGCATTTGCACTGAAACAGAATTATGCCCTCTGGTAAACTATTATAAACACGGTGATATGATAAAGGCTAGATCTTTACATTCTACATCAATTGTTCTATAAACAATCAATCCACAATTTGAAATATTCCTTAGAAGATACAACTTACAGTTTATAAACCGAAATTCCAGCATTATTATTACACCATATTTAATCAGTTTTTTTCAACCTGAACTCAAAAATTTTCCTTTCAAAATGGACCCATAACCTAACTCGACTCTGCTTGAAACTGGCGCTCTTAACAGAGGAAAGGTCTTGTCCAACTGGCGTTTCAGACATCCTTTGTCGCGAGCGCCAATATTTGCACACATTATAATTTAAATGTTTCGTTCATGTACTTCACAAATATTGTGTATATGACATATGAAATATCACTTCTAAATTTAAAGTTAAATTGAGAGAAATATGATATTAGGAGAACATCTTTAACTTCAAAAATATTTTTTTGCTTCTTAATGTCCGCCCATATTGATGTCCCTCTGAAAGACTACATGTACCAACAAAAAAGTTGAAATATATTGGCTCAACTTTGACATTATGACACTATGAATGTAAATTGTATTGTTTCATTTATTTAACTTTGATCTAATATTACATTTATAAATATATTATTTCTATGTAAAAAAGATATATTAGGAAGTCAAATTTTAAACGGACATTAAGATTATTTGGCATAAATTGGACATTGCTACGATGCCTCGATACAATACGTGAAACAAATCAGATATTCAAAGGACGAGACAAAGCACGTGTATGACAGACGATTTTTGACAGGAAAGAAATGCTAAAAATGAGCATTTAAGCTAATGTTTCACATAATATTCCACTTAAATTACCCATATCATGCTAACATTCTCTTTGAAGTAAATATGAGTTTTCTTTGAATCCATTCTGAAAAATTTGCAATTTCGTTGTTCCTACGCTTCATTCAAGCTTCTGAATGTGTTTGCATTACACGCTTGATGAAATATTAAAGGGATTTCGACTTCAAACGTTTAAGGTTACTTGATAAAGAATCCGCGTGACAAGCAATTCAACGTAGTCGTCATATTACAAGTTTGCATTATATGCAAGCATGAGTTAGACGAGAGAGCGAAATATGAAATACCTTAACGATGGTAATTTATTCTCCCTTTGTCTGAAATTACATGCTTTCATCTCCTAAAATTTTATTATTGAATAAAAATCTTTAAAAGTGTCAATTCTCTGCAGTAATTTACCAACGAAATAGTAATAAATTTGTGTGCAGTAAAACAAACCTGGAATGATAGCATATCTTAGGAGAGTGCCTTTGGACAAATGAATCGACGTGAACTACCTTTTCAGAAGTAGACATTTTAAATAATCAAGTACTATTAGTTTTTGTCCAAAGTCCAGTTTATTATCTAAATATTAACTGATGCTTAAGAAAGTGGTTGTATTACTCTGCTAAAGTTTTTATCTATCTCTATACTTGTACAACTTCTAACTTTCTAATTAAAGATACATTTTGAATTACACATGTATATACAATACAAAAGTAAATAAAAATCATGTGTTATAATATTGAATCAAATACACCTTTATGACTTACAAACACTATGCAGAACACAGATGAACAGAAATTGTTTGTGGTGAAGAACATTTATTGGAAACGAAAATCAATTTCAAATCGCGACAATTTCTTAACAGCATTTCAATTATTCAAAACTTATATACTGAACTTCGTTAAGTTCATCTAAACTTCAATTTTGGCATCGCTTCTAATTTTAAACGCTTTTTTAATTGGCTTTCTGCTATAAACGAATATAAACCCATAACAACCGATATTTGGATCGCTAAGTTTCGATAAACCTGATTTGGGTAAAATTGTATCAAATAGTAGGAACATACTGTAGGTAAATGTTATATATTGGAATCTACCGTGTTCTATAAATAGCTGCATCGGATGGACTTCTATGATTATTGCCTGTGGTGAATCATGACGAGCTTGAATTTTATATTTTAGATTTCTAATTAGAATTTAGTCTACATAGACTAAAGAAAGTTGTTTGTTTTTCATATTTACGTATGTATGAATTAAAATATTGTTTAATTATTGTTGAAAGATCAACTGAAGCGATTTTAGAAATATATAGGCCTATTTCAATATGGCTACACTGTATTTTAATGCATAGTAAATCATTACCAATGTGATAATCTCAATAATACAAGTATACGTCCTAATCTTGGCAAAAACGTAGCATAGTAGGTTTGAGGTAGCATTGTATCCTTCAGGTATAATAAACTTTTCACAATTTCGTTGCTTAATATTGAAAACAAGGATTGTTATTTCAAGAAAACAATTCAAAAGTACATTTTTCTTTGGTACGTGAAAGCATTATCGTTTTCTTCAATGCCACAATATATTTCACAAATAAGTTGTAAGAGCATTCAGGCACATTTCGCTTTAAGATTGTAGTGATAAAATGCACTTAGTGTAAGATTTAATTGTAAAGTTATTTATGCGTCACTTAATTACACCTCTCAAAATAGTAATTATAGTAGCAAGATTCAATAGAAAATTTACAATCTTATACAATGCGTTTGTGATTCTGTGAAAAAAGTTTATTGTCTGGCTTTCAAAATAAATAAGGTTAATGAAAATCAATGTAATTGTGAAGAACACTTCTTATAAAATAGCATATCTTTTTACTAAATTAAAAAACAATATATGATACATCTCATGGATTGTAATTTTTATGTAGTACTGAATTTCATAAAATCAGTCTTAATGAAAAGCGTGAAATTATAAATGATGACAATTGATAATTTAAATATAGTAATACTGGTAATAAATATATTTTCTTTCATAGATAGTTCATACAATTTATATATATATATATATATATATATATATATATATATATATATAGCAAACAAATTAATCCACCCAACCTTAGAAAACCACAATTATAATGTCATAGACAAGTTATCATTCACATGTCTTTCATGTTTCTAAAATAGTTTTTCATTAAAATAGATTTTCAAAGGGTGACTGGATTAATTTGCCTGATACTGTATATATATATATATATATTTCACAATTTAGAAAAGCCTAAATAAATGCAGAATTTTTTAGCAGCTAGCTAATTAACAATTTACCAATGTATAGAATTTTCTTGAAAATTCGAATTATTTTTTGTAAAAATGCATTTTTTATCAAATAATCAGATAGAATGTGTGAATGATTACATTAATTCTTCTAATTTGAACTTTGATTAAAAATGAAAAACCTAAATAGGTATAAAAATGCAAACTATTCTCATAGCAAGGATCACTATGAATGCATTAGCATGCTAATAGTATAATTTCAACTTAAATTGAATTAATTTATAGAATTATTTAAATGCGAAGAAAATTATAAATTCGATAATTGGCACAAATTAGACATGTTTACACATACATTTTTTCAAATGATCCTTGTAGAATATCCGGTGTCAATCCTAAAGATTAGCAGATTATTACGAAAATATCGAAGATTGGTGGACAGTTGACGTTGGCTATCGACAACTAGCGGAAAATGACGCAAATTCGACAATCACATCCGCTAAATTCTAAATATTGCCACTTTAATAGCATTCTTCTGAAATACGTTCTCCATAAATGCACAATGGAATTAGTATAAATGAAGAGAATTTTAAATCCTAAACTGAAATCTAGATAAATGTAACGCAAATGGAATCTCATAAGGTTCACAGAGTTTAAATTTTTTAAGAATTAGATTAACTTTCTAAAGTGAGGATTCAAGAGGGAATAGGGGTACGCATTCCCTCCTATCAACAAAAAACATGCTGAATTTTCAGCATACTTTTCATATTTTCAGGATCCAGGAGCAGTTTACATCTAGATTTCTATACTTAAAGAGCATTCTTTTTTGCAGATGGGTAAATTATAACTTCGATATTCGATTATTCAAAATTATATTAATACAGCAAGTGCAAGCATCTGCTTAATTTAAACTCATTTGATAGATGTCATGCAATCATGGAAATCCAATGGCATAAAGTTGAGATGTCCATGGATTCAATCAGTCAATCTTAAATCATAAAAAATGGGATATGAATAAGCTTCGCCTGAAGCGTGTTAGTCAATGCTTATAATAGTGTATTTCATAGATCGTTGTGATATCACACCTGGTAGGAGTAGTACAGAAAGAATAAGCAAGTAAAACCTCTCCAAAATATATGCAATGAAATTAAATTTATGCATAAATTTTTTCCGAATGTTCTTCTCAATCAAAACACTAATGGAGTAGAATGTCAGGAAGAATCTAATCCAAGCTATGAAGTAGCAAATGCATTTTTAAAATATTCTCAAAGTTTTGCTCAACTTGCAGGAATAGTTCAAGAACGGAGAAACTTTAAACTGTTTGATAAAAACTTCATTACACTTGAATTATTATGTGATATTTTCCCTTAAGAATAATATGATTAAGCATATATATATATATATGTATATATAAATGCTGATAAAAATATGCTGATGTGCTGAAATAGAACAATATTTTTCAAGCTTAATAGTTTTATATTGAATAACAAGAATCTTATGGAAATATGATCTGTCACGGAATAAATCATAGTATGCATGCACAAAATGTCAACTTCCTGCATAGGGAACCACATCTACTTTTCAACACAGTTTTGGAATATATTATAACTTACAATTATTGAGCACCATTCTAATTATAAACTCCCGGTAAAATGAGACAAAAAGCTCAATATTTTTATCTCTGTAGGTGTGGACAGTAACTTGACATCATCGTAAATATGCATGGAATGGACAGTTTTCAGGTAGATCTTGAGAAATTCATGAAGTAAAATCGTTTTAAGAAAATAAATGATTCATATATTTATTTAAGATTATTGAGAGCAAATATTGGTGTCTCGAAAACTCTAAAAGCATCGGAAGTATATTTATAGATCAGTAGTTACTGACAATGCTTCCTATTATGCATAAAAGATATATATATATATATAATTAAAGACATAATTTTTAAGGGATACATAATAAGCCTGTACTTTCTTTCCTTGGATATAAATAAAATTTAGGAAAAAACAAAAGATTAAAACTATTTACATTGCTAAGATTCCAACTTAGGAAGTATCCCTCAAAGTATATTATATATTTCGACAATCATTACATCAGAGTCAAAGCCGAAATGTTACCTTTGGAAAGTCATGTTTTAAAAATAATTTAAGTAGTTTGTAACAGGAGTATGTAATACTCAAATTAACTAAAGTTTAATACCATGCAGCTTTATCTAATTCAGTGAACTGAAAGCATTTCTATGTTTGATTCATTATTAAGGAGTCTCCTTTTTCGAGAAGGTATTATTAAATAAATAAACTGATTGAAAGCATGATTATTGTATAAAGCCTCATTCTAAAAACGAATTAACAAATTACCATAAATAATTCATTTTACAAGTCATTAACAAAAAATATCAAATTTTTATGTTCAAATGTCAGTAAACAAATGAAAGAACTAACATAGGAGACAGTGCGCCACTGTTTGAGAATGGGAAACTGGGAATTAATCGACCAGGGCTTGCATTAAGATTAATAATCTTCTTAAAGTTATATGATTACAGTGTAAGATTTTTTTTTGACAAAATCTTTAAGAATCTGCCACACGTCCTCTATCGGTACTAGATCTGGAGAAATCGATGGACATTGCAAAACTTCAATATTATAATTGGTATTATAATTGATTTTGAGGTATGAGGATTGCTCCATCTTGTTCTAAAATCCATGAATCGGGATATAAGCAGGTTGCGCATGGTACAAATTCCGCGAGTATTTGGCAATATTATGAACTATTAATTAATATAGTGTGAAAACTAATGATTGTCAAATTTTGAAAAGTGGCCATTTTCTTTGACTAGTCGTCTTTCATCGAATATCTCCTCTAATATGAAATATCAATATTATAAAGTATCACAGAAATTATACTGCATATAAGCAATACAGTTCCACAAATGAAATCATAAAAAGCATAAAAAATTGGATTTCAATGAATTTAAGTGCATGATTTTATAATTGGCAAAGGTTGAAATTTTGTGATGGTTATTACTAATCAATTCGTTTTGGATATAAGCCTAAAAAAGTTATAGAATCTTGTGGATTTCGGTTCACCAGTAGAAAAGCTCAAGTTTAACAAATTGTAAGTCCGTCTAGTGTTTATTAACCAGTTAACAGAGGCATCCAACAAGATTGGAAATGGGAAATTCTAATTGATAAAATTAACAATTGCGATTGCGACTCGCTGAAGCATGACATTCTATTACAATTTTAACTTGTTTTCACAAGGAATTATCTCAAAAATATACAAGAGCGAGAATGATCATTTACATCAGCGAATAAAACAAATCAAATTATGGTCAGGAATTAAATATAATTTAAAAACGATTCATCGTGTTTGAAGATTTAATTATAGTTTCGCATAAAAATGATGCTCTCAATTATCATCTCTGTGAATAACCTAGTAAAAAGGCTTTCAGCGTTTCTACAAATTGAATAGAAAATTTAATTGAGTTGGGTATTGATCCAAAGGAATTAGCAAGCATATATTTTTACTGTAATCAAGTGTACCAGAAGTGCTAAAGTACCTCTAACAGAATTTATCTCAAATGAAATTCTCATAAAGGTTTTAAAAATGATCAATTGTTTGATTTATCAATCATTTTAATTACTAATGGACCTGTATATAATATTAGCAATAAATTTATGTGTAGGTTGCCACCCAAAGGTCATTGGAAAAAAACATTTAACTGCTTGTTTGCTACGTGCATATTTTTGCTCTCAACTGCATAAGTTCTTATCAAATTTGATTTTTAATTCAAATTTTCTCTATATTGGTTTATACAGAAGAGGATGTTGACTGCCAAGCAAATAAAGATTTTGTGGATTAAGCTCATAATTTACAATTGGAATAAAACATTTATGCCTAGTACTGATGACATTTCAAATGCGAAGGCAAGTGTGCGAAATGTGTTTCCTGGAAAGAATATCATAAGATGTTATCAGCTTAAAAACTAGAGTATATTGGAGTCACAGATCAATGCTTTTAAATTCAAAAATATATAAGAGAAAAATGAATATTTAGGGATAAAAGGTTCATTATTCTGATCAAAGAATTCCGCTAAATAGATCAGAGTAAGCACTATATGACTGGATTGTGATTTCGCAAATTTGTCTTAATTTTAGAAGAGGTGTAAAGCCAAAATATTATTAAGCAATGATAGTCTTCAATATTATAATGCTCCAACTGAAAGTTATGATCATGTGAAAATATAGTCATCTCCTATTAAAATATTGTTCAATACTTTATTGACTAATAATAAAATTTCTGCACTAATTTAAATAATTTTGATTTATAAGAAATGCGCTTTGCATGTTTCACTTTAGAAACATCAAAATAATTAGGTGCCACACTGCTAGTTAAAACAATTGCATTACAAAGTTAGAGAGCGTTCACTTGATGTGAGTGAGCCGTTGTCTATCGGATTTAGTAATACATGAGGTTACATAAATTACATTTCAAACGAAATTCGTCTGTTAACTTTACAATTTCTCAACTGAACGCATTTAAGAAATTTTTAAAACAAATTTCTGATCGAGATAAATTACGCATATATATTTGAATATAATTAATGCACACTGTCAGAGTGGTTAATTTAATTTTTTTCAATCACCTGCTTTGAAATGATTTCAGAGCTTTATATTCATTTCAAAATTCATTGATAGATTTCGTGGTTATATTTTATTTATGAACATTAAATACATCGGATAAAAAATTCAAATGATTTTTACGGCTAACTGTATACTGACTAGATAAATATTTAAATTCCATTAAAATTTACACCCGTTCAATTCACAAAACAACAAATAGAATTTGTAAAGAAGAATATGGAACGCTTTCCATTGAAACCTTGCTAATAAAATTCAAAGCATTTATATATATATATATATTATATATATATATATA
>CABFPE010000081.1:796373-821085 GCA_900660155.1 Hofstenia miamia
CCTTTTAATACATGCTTCTTAAACTTATGTCATCTCTATGATGGAAAGGAGACCGGAAGAATTCATAGCAAAGTTTTGTCATTACTATCAAATTTCGATCATGTTCCCACAGCCACAGCAATTTGACAATTTGAAAATAATTGATTTATGAAATTACAACAAGGAGAGCGTTAACTATCAATAAATATGAACCAATTCTCAAACTGATTTCGACATTGCTCTAAGTGCAAAGATATTCAAAATCTTGTGTGACTTAATTAAGAACCCAACATAAGATTATATTCATGAATACGTCGACATTGAAGAATAATTTTATTTTATCTAATTAATTATGTTTTCTGACAAAGCATTTTGGATAATAAAACTACGATTTTTGTTGTTATTTTGCAATAATGATCAGGATTGGGAATAAATTAAATTATAATATTAATGAAAATTTACATGCAAGATTTACAATGAAGGACAGCAAAATACCTTCGGGCTTCCTTGGTTATTTGACAGCAATGTATTGTAAATGATGTCTAATATTTCTTTAAATAGATCGTAATTCAATAGGAATAACATTAAATTACTGATTTTCCATTGTTGGAAATACCTAGATTTACACTTAGGAATTTCACTCCTTGTTTGCTACGTGCATATTTTTGCTCTCAACTGCATAAGTTCTTATCAAATTCGATTTTTAATTCAAATTTTTTGTATATTGGTATATACAGTAGAGGATGTTTGACTGCCAAGCACATAAAGATTTTGTGGATTAAGCTCATAATTTACAAAACAATTGTTTTATTAAAGCACTCTTGAATTATAGTAACAAGAATTCCGGAATCTAATAAAACTTATCAAGCATAATTTCTAAAAGTTTTTCATCATTTTTACCAAAAATTAGCAACTTAAGAAATGAGAGAATTCCCTCCTAAATCAAGAAAACGAATGTATTATGAATTCTCAGATTATATCTGGCAAAAGACAACATGTGCTATTTACAATAAGAAATTGCAAGAAGCAAATGTTACCAGTAGCAACCTTTACTGCATATGATATAGCAGAAGTGATTGATTTGCAAGTTTTATTAGGAAAGGCCAAAAAGTTCATTGTACTTCTTTTCGATTAAGTACCAATAAGCGAAATATTGAACTGAAGGAAAGTTTCCCAAATATAATTAGAACTAAATTCATCCAGAGAATAAATTAAATTAAATAAGTTATTAAACAACAAGGACATACGTATCTGTTATGGGAATTGCCTGTACTCTTACAACTGGTGGCTTAGCAGTAGTCATTTCAAGGATTTGTGCAGAGAGTTAAGATTTGGCATTATTATTATTAAGGTAAACATTTACAGAAATTATATTTTGCTCGCTAGATGGAGTAATATCTCTTAATGTATTTAGTTTGGAATTATGCATTGCATTGAATTCTGAGTATCTATAGGAATACTTGCATTCGTATGTTAAATAAGAAACTAACTATTAGGCGAGAAGCATAGCTTGACCTAAAAACTTACATTGCTGTCTTTCATTTATTTGGATTTATGTTTCTATTAATTGTTCTTTGGGATTTATCAAATAAAATTGCAATAGACCAGAGTCTTTTTGCCGTTTTGAAAATATCGGTTTAGATAATAGCTAACTACTAACTTACGGGTACTAATGGATACTCAAGTGCTTGTGGAGATTAAATTTGAATCCAGTTAAATTATAAAATGCTGAAAGAAAGAGGTTGTAATTTTCATTTGCTCCTATATATGTCCGTCTGACCTAGTATAGAAACAGAACAGATACGGTTATCGAAATGAGTAAATTTACGTATATAGTGAGTCGAAAATAAATATTAGTAAAGGAAAGTAGATGGGTTAATAATGGTTTTCAAATTGGAAAGAGCAAATTCAATTTGATGTCAATTTTATTGAAAGTGATTGAGAGAAAAATTAAAATAACTACTAAATTTTTTTAAAACTTTGAAGCCATCACAATTTACCACTTTTCTAACTAATTGATTTTTCAACAGGTACTAGACCTGGAAACAAAATCTTTGAAGTATGTGATCACTAACAAAGTGCAGAATATTAATGCTAACTCTAAAGTTTTAGCTATTTGAATTAATAAAATATTGCATTATTAAGTTAATTTACAAAATTATACAAATAATTATAAAATTTACCTCTTTTCATCCTGTACCACTTGATCAAGTACATTCACTGCCGATTCAAGTTGCTGTTTCAACTGCAATACGTCAAAAGCCTTTGAGTCGATTTCAGAGAGTAGGTTCTTCAACCTACAAAAGACATCTTTACTTAAATTTCTGTGAATCTCTAAAGAAGATTCCAACTTTAAGATGACACTTTTCTGCTCATTCTCTTGAGATAAAGACTTTTTTATTTTGTTATTAACGAACATTTAATTGGTATTCTAACGAAACTAAGACAACTGGTTACCATGCCAATGTGGATATCAGTCCACTACCGTAATGTCAGAATTTCAATTGAAACAGAGACAGTTCTGCTCTGCCTGTGAATGCACCTTTGAGAAATAAGAAGGAACTTTTGTTTCAAAGATGATGCTTAAAATACGACATTGATATTCCTAAGGGTGCTATCATTATAATTTCACTTTAGATTGCTTTTCTCATAATGATTTTAATTTAAATTATGCAAATACTACTTGGATTGGATATTTCATGAACGTATTAGATTTTTATCCCATGTATATTAAAAATAAACTACTTTACATAAAATTGCTCTAAATGCAACATTTTCTAATATTTGTGAATTTTTTATATAGCTTAATTTCTCACATTTGTACTAATTACCAAATATAAGTTCATGCTAATTACTATATCTTTACTAAATAAATTTTTGGATTAACAACTCAAATAAAAATGAGAAAAAATCTATTACAAAAAAATTGTAATCTAGGCTAAGCAATGGCGAAAACATATGATCATATTTATATGTTTGTTAGCCGCAACGAACGAATATTTGAATGATTTTAAGTAAAACGCTAAGTGATTATTATTAATATCAATATTTGTATTGCCAGGAAAAGTGTTGAAGCTTGGCAGTGCTCTTTTTATATTTAGTGTCATCATAATATAGATTTCCGTATCAAAATAATTGTTGATTTATTAATTTAAATCAAAATTTAAGCAATTTTTTTTAAATGACAGCAAAAAAGTTGCGTCATGACGCAATACTACTCATGTTATACTTAAATTCTTGATATATTGCTGGCTGAATATATCAAAACAATGACATTTCATCTTACAAAATGTGTAGTACATTATTGTCTGTAAGATATTAATACTCCACAACAACAATAACGTTTCGTGAGAATTACTGAAGAATAATGAATGAAATTTCTATATTACTTAATATTCTTACATTTTTAAAAAATTGTTATGGATATTAAAAGCAATATATTACAGTATGTATGCTTTTTTCTCAGTGTTGGCAATTATTTGTAAATTTTCAAATAGTTGTTATTAAACGATGAATCTCCTCATAACAACCTTCTTGTCATAATTTTAAGAATAATTTTAAAACCGATAAAATACCACTACTAAATACAAAAATTTAAAGAATTTAATTTAATGGTTTTATAATTTCTGCAATCAAATTTTTTGCAACTTTCAATGTGAAATATACTTTTATACCAAATTTAAATGATCTTCATTCAATTCAATTGGCATTTCAGATTAGACACCATTCGCAATCCTTCCTAAGACTTAATTTCTGCAATTATTTAAATAAATATGAATATAGCCATAATGAAGAATCTCTCCTTTTCAAATAAATTTAAGAGAATATTGTTTTTAAATATGCCATTTTAAATTTGGTCTGTGAAGATTAATCGATCAATCCGTCAATGGTGAGTTAATCGATTAGGTTTTGTTAATCGACTTAGTCATTCAAACTCATGAATAAAATTCTAATCAAAAAAGCGTCCTTCTTTTTGCTTGAGAATTGTTCTCGAAAATGTTGGAGACATTGCAATAAAATCCATTACCTTCCATTAATGCAGGACGCAAAGCAGAACTGCAAAAATGGTCCTGCTAAAGTCTAGCTCACAAATGTTTAGTAAAGAAGAGGTACTTACAAATTATTATTATGATCGAACGAGTTTTCAAAATACTATGTAATAATGGTAGCAAAACTTTCGAAATCAACAATTATTGCGATCAGCAACGAAGTTTTAAGTTAATGTGATTGCAAAAGTTGTACTGCTTAAGAATTTCATCAGCAAAGCCACCACACCTTAGAATTAGCAAATGACGAAAATCTGCATTCAAGGAAAGAATGAGCATTTTTTTTAAATTTTGGAATTACTCAAAGAAGTATTGAAAGTATTGAGTTTTTGCATAACCTTGAGTGCCAAACTCAAGGTTGAAGAAATCTTTGGTCAGAGAGACAATATTGGAATGTAAAAATTGACAGCTTTCTGCTGTGTGAGCAAAAATTAAATTACAGAGCATATGCCAATAGGATAGAAAAAATTCCAAAATGTGTTTAACTATATAAAGTAACTACAACTTGTAAAAACTGGTTTAATCTTGATCCTAAATCTTGGGCCTTGGGATCTTTGTCATCATTAAAAATTTCACAACTTTAATCAAACCACAGAAATATGCAGCAACTACCAAAACTGAGCTACCTTTGCTAATATCGGATGTAAAGATTTCTATCAGATAATTTGAAGTGATCTTTAATAATGCATTATTTCCAGTATAAATACAAATTTGTAATAGTAAAATGCAAACGAGAAATGCCTGACAATTAGACATCCAAGAGTTTAAAGAAAGTTGAGGTTATCAATCAAAAGTGCACCATTAAGTAATCGTAATGTTATTGGAATAAACGATTTAGATATATTTCAGTTCTGCAATGAATCAAATTGTAGGTAGATCGATTGGCACTACTTCTAGAAATAGAAAGCCGAAGGCGATGTATTCCTTAGGGATCACATATTTTCTATTCACTATCGACTTAGAAACCCTGGAGTTGCTACAATTTTCACAGGTTTAAGATGCGAATTTCAACCTCAACGTTTAGGACAATTTCTCAATTATACAAATATTTCAATTAGAACCATTTTTATTTTTACTAAGAGATGCAGTAATTTATTCTGTCTTGTTATCTTGGGCCTCCGCTCTTCAACTTTTTGCATTAATCTTTGGGGCATCTTGATTATTATGAAGTTTCAATTCAATGAGTAGGACAACAAATAATTTGTAAATCTTAACATTTATAAAGAGCTCATATTCATTAAAACATTTGAATTGTTTTTTTGTGTATTCAAGAGTAAATAATTCTAAGAAATGCCATGAGCCATTTTGCGGTCAGCCTATCTTTACTCAATATAGGCCCTTACCAATGTGGAACGATATTTTTGGAAAATTCATATTTTCATTCATTTCCATAATGAATAGATTATTTTAGTGCCTTTTTATCAATTATGTTAATTTCGATTAACGGATTTTATAAAATTATTTTTTGTCGCATGGCTAGTTTATCTAATTTTTTGATGAATATACACGTATAATAGTCTTTTTTAGTAAATATTTAACAATTGAACAATTTCATTTCTGCAAAGCAAGTTTGTTCTTCCTCTGATTATAACTCTTCTTCCTGAAGTGCAATCAAAATATACCTTCAAATCGTATTTATTTTCTTCAATGTTATTGAAAACAGGCTTTATCAAGAATATCTCGATCTTTGGTTTTTCTATCGTTGCAACAAACTATATTATTAGTTTAAAAGTTATTTCTCAGTGTTAAGCTATTCATTTTTATCTAAAATTCTTCAAAGTGCATTATTTGTGATAAAGTCAAATGTATTTTATGAAAACAACATTTTAAAATAAAAGGAAATAGTTATTGCGAAAGAAAGAAAATAAATTATTAGCACTCTGTGCTACTACATTTAAGGAAATTACTTGAGATATTTTTAATAATGCTTTCAGGTATACATCAATAATGTGGTTCCTAACCAATTTAGAAACTTGAATTTCTGTATAATACAATGAAATAGTGGCCTTCGTATCTATTTAATCAAAATAATTCCCTTCAATGTATTTTCATCAGGATTTAATTCCGCCGCAGCTAACATTAAGCCGGGTAAATGAAGAGACAGCCTGTCATGTTCTGTTCTTAGTAATACACTGAAATTGGACTAATTAAAATATAATTTCAACGCAATGAACTGAATTAGTTCAAAAGAATTAACCGTTTCTACAGTTAAATGAAGTGTATATCAATCGAATGCAAATAGTATAACAAATGAAACATATAATAAACCTTCAAGTTTATTGAAACATGTGGATGTGAAAAAGCCTTAGAAAATATTTTCTTGCCGTAGTCGTCGTTCATCTCTATATCTATTGATTGAGAACTTTATATTTTCAAAGAATAGGTATTTTTAAATGCACGATATTACTAGGTGTTTTAAAAGATAATTTAATAATGTTTTAATAATCACATTTGTAGCATAGGCAAGATTAATACTAAAGTAATAGAACTAAATGCAACATTTTAAATCCCTCAAATAATGTATGTTTGTTACAATTATTGTTTTTGATAATGTATTAAATTTTAAGCCATTATTATCACATTAAACTTTAAAAGCAATCAGGATTTGATCAGAAAAAGTAATCAATTAAGAGTAGAAATCCTAAAAAAAATGCATTGATAAAAAATTTTATTGAGAAATTGGCAAGAAATCGTATCTGAATATTTTTACTTTTGTTAGAGGGTATTACTAACATATTATAATATTATATGTTTCCTCTTTAACTCATCGTATTCCTTAATATGTAGTTTTTAGGAATTTGTTTAACATTGGGTGAAAAAAGTTTTCGTGTAGTACAATTTGTATCACAGGTTGAAAAATAGGACAAGTTTGCATTGATTCATTTTATCTGTGTGATCTTATAAAAAATGGCATAATTGCTGTGTCATATATAAAAATGCTGACTTCAAAAAAACTGTTAACAATATACAATATCACTATGTTTTTTTAATTTTCTATCTTAAGAAAATCTACCTACCAAATTTCAAGGCGATTTGATCATTATAAGAAAAACAGATAGGGGTGCAATTTTGCAGCTCCCCCTCTAATAAACGACATTTGTAAGAATCCCCAATAAAAATAGTATAAATGCGGGTTCAATTCCAGTTATTACTCAAGTGTCCATTTCTAGCTGTAGTTAAAAAACTAAATTTAATCTGAATTTACAAATTTGTTAAGCTTCTAGTTGTAACTGGATTTTTTTAGATGAGTGATTATGTTTAAAAAATAATTGAATAAATAAAGCCTACAGGGAAAGATTTTAATAAAATTAATACCTCCGGTTAAGAGTACTTTAATGGATTACTTTTAAAGCGATAGAGTCTTTATAAAATATGTTATTTATCGGTTTCCTTACCAAGTTCCGCGCTGTTTAGTTACATTTGTTTAATGCAAGGTTATAGACGAATTCCAATTTATGTGACGAAAGAATGAATTAAAATCACAATAACTTACTCTTCAGCAACGTTTCCTGCTCTTTTATACATCAAACTTTGCTCGGTATTTCGCTTCATCATGTAGGTAGCTAAACGGATATCATAATAATTGGAGTCAAAAGTATAGATAGTCAAGCGTTTTTTAAATATTAACTTTTATTAGAACAGATGCTATCACTTAGAATTTATGAAAAGCAATAACGAAGTCAACCAATGAAACAGTTTAGAAGAAGTTAGCATTTAAAGTACGAATTCAATTAAGCAAGCAAACTTTGATAAATTCTCAATATTTGCTGAGTTGATGGAATCTAAATTATTTGGATGGAAAATGTATTACATTTCCATTGAGTGCAAGAATTTCTATCCAATATATTCATTTTAAATATGAGTAAATGAAATTGATTCTAGTTGAGGTGATAAATTTCAATTAATTTTTGAAGTTTCTTCATATAACTCTCAACTTCATTTGAAAGAATGTCTTATTTTTCACTAAGGTTCATTCATATTGTTGAATTTGAAAAATTGATGACAACTAGTGAATCCTTATTGCATTTAATTTATTTGACTTGGTCTTCTAATTTTTATTTTTTTCATTGAATGGCATTATTCCTCCTGATCAGTGTTAGAACCGTCTATGCTTGACTAATCTTTTTAACTTAACATGCTTGAATTACATTGGGCCCTATCTGGCAATTTCCATACGCTCATTCAGAGTAACTTATGTCAACCCAGTTACAACGCATCTGTTGATAAATCAATTTATGCTACAAAAATTAAATGTACTAATTTTATGTATAGGAATACAAATAGAAAGTACGAATATCCGAAGATGCTAGCTTATTCTACCTCTAAGCGCTCATTAATAATCGGATTTCAAATATTTTAATTGAATAAGAAATAATTTTTGATAAATGTGTAGAGCAATCAATTTTGTTAAAAAATTCCAATATGCGTTAAATTAATAACACTTAAATATATTGAAAAGCAGTCATTACTAAAATTTCAACATTAAACATTTTANCTCCTGATCAGTGTTAGAACCGTCCCTTGATTTTTTCGGCACGAGCAAGGCAATGAAGAAGGCATTGGGGCACGAGCACGGCACGCACGAAATTAAAAAAAAGTTAAGCTTGAGTCTGGCACGCACCAAAATATAAAAATTTTTCGTTGAATTTAAAAGGCATCTTAAATTAAACCTCAATGAATGAAATGCGGAAAATATTTTCAATACTTCAACCAATTGTTCTAGAAACAAAATTTTCATCTGACCATGATATGCAAAATGCAAATTATAATTATAAATAGATTTAGAAAATCAAAATAACAAATATATTTGATACGTACTTAAATGTGGGCACGGGCACGGCACGGCACGGCACGATATAAAGGACGGCAAAGTTCCAACACTGCTGCCGATAGTGGTTTTTAGTAAGAAAAGTTCCTACATTAAATAGCTTCTATGATCTCAATTTAATTCTAAAAAATTATTGCAACAAATTTCAAATTCAGGAAAGAAATGTTTTTCAGTCAACTCAATCCACTCCCTGATTGTGAAAGAAATGATCTAATTGGAGGGGTATATTTCTGATTTCGATTGTTCCCCCAACACGAACTAGCCCATTTAATTACAGATACAGAAAAACTAAGTGAACGGAAGTATTGTAGTTATATTCACTATAATTAATGCTAAGAATCAGTTTATCAAAAATGTAATACTCGATTACAATACTCACTTGCATAGTAAATAGTTGACCAAATTGCAAAAGGGCGAAAAATATTGAGCAATTTTACACTTTTTGTTACAAAAGTACCCAATATCAAAAACCAAGCTAAAATTTACACCAAATGCTTTGGCATAAATTGACTTCGTAAAAAAATCACACTCTTCATATTGAAAGACTTCCAAGATACGTATACTGAAAAACACATACTTCAAATATTTCAAAACTTCCCAGTTACAATGGCTGCACTGCATATGCATCATTGAGAAGCCAGTAGTATTATTTGATTTTTATGCTTGACTAATCTTTTTAACTTAACATGCTTGAATTACATTGGGCCCTATCTGGCAATTTCCATACGCTCATTCAGAGTAACTTATGTCAACCCAGTTACAACGCATCTGTTGATAAATCAATTTATGCTACAAAAATTAAATGTACTAATTTTATGTATAGGAATACAAATAGAAAGTACGAATATCCGAAGATGCTAGCTTATTCTACCTCTAAGCGCTCATTAATAATCGGATTTCAAATATTTTAATTGAATAAGAAATAATTTTTGATAAATGTGTAGAGCAATCAATTTTGTTAAAAAATTCCAATATGCGTTAAATTAATAACACTTAAATATATTGAAAAGCAGTCATTACTAAAATTTCAACATTAAACATTTTATATTCTATATTTTAGTAATGTTAGAATTGCTTTGAAAAGTTGTCTCAACTTTGACAGCTGCTAATTGTTTAGAAATTATTTTTCAATTCAATAGCTTAATTGGGAAGAAGAGAATTACTGTAGAACGTGAAAATTGAATGTTTAATTTTAAGTTACATACTAGAATGACGACCTTCGCCATAAAAAAGAAAAGGTGGGAAATATAACGAAATAAAGCAATTACAAATTGTATTCTATCACAGCAGGGGCGTACGCCGAATTTTCTGACAAGGGTACCAAAAGCGGCGCGAAGCCCCGAGAAATTTCTTGAAAATATTGATAAAATTGACCACAATGCCCCCTTGCGTACGCGACTCTATCATAGTAATAATAGTTTGTTAGACACATCTAAAAATCTTAAAACTGTTAAAAACTTTTTTAGAGGTATATCTTAATTAAATGCATCATTTCACATACTTAAAATTCACATTCATTTCTGAAATTTCAATTCAATTTGTTATTTTAAATCGACATAAATTGAGTTTCTAAATGAATTAGTGTAGAAAAAGCAGTGATGTGAAGAGTGTATGTGTCTTCAATAAAATTTTTATTTGAATTTAATTGGTATTGTCAAAATTTGATTCTCTAATCATGGCACACAAATTATCAATTGAATAGGAAACTCACTGAGAATATGATGAGTAAATCAAAATGCAATTAACAAAACAAGCTTGGGACAAATTAATAATTGATCTCAATACACAGGTACATGCTGCATGCATTTAGACATTACTTAATGCTACAAATTAATCGATTTTTCATACATTCTAGGATGCATAGAACAAAATATCAACTTATTGATCGGGAAAGAATAACGAAAATATAGGTCAAGCTATTACTAAATTTTAGAACCTTAAAGCAATATAGGCAGAACTACAGTAGTTTGGTATTTCTATTCTGTGATGAAAATTGCAATAGCAGAAAGCCTAAAAAATATTTGTGGAGACCTTTGAAATGTAAAAAAATACTGAAATTGTTTCAAGACTAATGAGTACTATACATAAACTAAAACATTTAGACGAAGCTTTCATTCATAGAAATGTTTTGGTTTTCATTTTAACACTTACCAAGATAAGTTAAAAGTTTGTCAACAAAGGACAAATGCTTTGGATTAAAACTTGTAGTCTGATGATAATGTACTTCAAGTTATCCAAATCAGATTCAACAGACAGCCATTTTCATGACAATTATTTCTATCCACTTATGTAGTTGAACCTATAAGATTGCTTCTTCCCAAGTTTCTATTGAATTAACTCAAATAACACATTTTCTCTTTAAATCTTGATTTAGATGTAACAATAGATCTAGATTAACGTGTAACTTTGTTGTTAGAAATAAGATACCATGTTAAACTTTTGTATAGAACCTTTGATTTGCACTTGCAATGTCAGATTTGAAATTATTGAAAAAATACTTGAAGTGTATTTTTGTTCAATATATGTGTAAAGGCACGGCAAAACATGAAATTTTAATTATTATGCAGTTTTAAGAAAATTCAATTTTAACTCTAATTAACCATAACTTTCTGACCATTTGTAATATTGAAATTCCACATGGAACCATTTGAAAGGGTGAATATAACATTTTCCTTGCCCTTACATATATTAACCATACAACTCAATTAAAATTAAATAATGTTGTTATTTTGATTGAATTAAGTTTGACAAAGAGTAAATTGAGAAAGACTATTTAAGTAATTGTGATATATATATATTGGGCTGTATTTCTAAATATAAATACTGTATTTTTATGTTATACTTCGACCAAATTAATTTTTCAATAAATATAATCCAACGCCCCAATCAGTAATATAACTTTAGCAAGGGGCCTTGAATTCGAGACTTGCAGAACATTTGCTAAGACGGTATAAATTGTAAACCTTCAAAATAAATAAGGATGCGCCATCTACAACAGTTGCAATTGACCTAAGCAATACGATGCTTTGTGATCTCAGCGAATCTAGACTTTACATTACCGAATGACGCTGAAATTTTGCAGGATCATATCTAACATATAGCTAAGTGAAAAAATATCAATTGCGTATACAATTAATATGCAATATATAAACAAACATTTACAGAACAACATATTGATGATCACATAATGAATTTAGTAAAATGTTGGTTTGATGGAATAAAATGAATACAGTTGGGGTCATAAGTTTACATACATCAGCAATGCATGAACAAATTTATCATTTATTCAGTATATCTTACAGCAATCATGGTATAAACCCAAGAACAGAGACAACATTTGACTGCAACCACTCAAAACACAATTTCGATATTGGGCCAACCATTCTTTGAATTATGCAACATTTTTACATATCAAGTCTGAAAGTGCAGGGTCAAAAGTTCAAAAACATTGTTTAATTAGCGCAACACTTTGCAGCTAATATTTTGTAGCAGGTCCGTTGCCTTGCTTGACAGCAACCAGACGTCTATGGTAGCCGTGTACCAGCTTCTGGCAAAATTCTGGAGGAATTTGTCTCCATTCCTCCAGACAAATTGCAAACAGTTCCTCCAAATAGCAAGGGTGTTGGCAATGGACTCTTCTTTTCAGTTTTGCCAAATATTTTCAATCGGATTCAGATCCGAACTTTGTGCAGGCCATTGGATAACCTCAATCCTGTTTGATTTGAGCCAGTTTGTGACCAGATGCGATGTGTGCTTCGGGTTATTATCATGTTGGAACATCCACTTGCGACCAAGCCACCCCAGAGCATAAGGCCCCCCACCATGCTTCACAGTGGGTACTGTGTTCTTTGGTTTTAGTGCCTCAACCTTCTTTCGCCAGACATACTTAACATTATTGTGACCAAATAATTCAATTCTGGTCTCATCGCTCCACAGGACTTGGCGCCAGAAATCTTATTCTTTGTCTAGGAACTTATTGGCATACTTCATTCTGGCCTTCAAGTGTCTATTCTTGTGCAAGGGTACTTTCCTGTCTTGATACTCTCTCAAGGCATGGCGATGCAATACCCTTTTCACTGTACTCTTTGACACTGGTGTTCCCTCCATTTCTAAATCTTGGCAGAGTTGCTTTTTTGTGAGTTTGTGATTTCTTGTCACTTTTCCGACCAAATTCCTCTCAGCATTTCTCGATAATTTTCTTTTTCTTCCTGATTTGGGGTTTGTTTCCACTGATCCAATCACCTTATCTGTACTAAAGACCTGGGAAGTTTCAGTTGTCTAGCAATGTTTCCATATGACTCTCCAAAATCTCTCAAGTCAACTAGGCGGGTTTTCAGGTTTGTGCTGAACTGTTTGCCTTTTCCCATGGTGATCAATGAGAAGGAAATAAGTTAGCTTGTTGTGATTGCTTATATAAGTTGCTGTTGGGTAGCCCTCAGTACCTTACAAGCAGCTTACAAGTACTTAACAGTACTTATCTATTATTAGCAAATGTTTTTAAGCACATCTGCTGTCCTAAATCAGCATTGTATGTAAATTTTTTATGCTGCTTTTCAGACTTGCGTTGTGAAAATATTACATAGTTCTAATAACTGTTGGCCAACATTGAAATTGTGTTTTGGGAATGTTACATTCAATGGTAATCTGTTCATTCTTGGGTTTATAGCATGATTGCTGCATGATTAGCTTAATAAATGAAAAACTTGTTCATAAATTGCTGGTGTATGTAAACTTAAGAACCCAACTGTATATCTCAAAAATTAATCATAAAATTATTATCAATTTCAATGATTCGTTTTCTTTATATATTTTTAGGAAAAGTAAGAAATATGGCCAAATATTTTAAATTTCAAATAGGGTTAAACAAAACCGGTGAATAAATGTCTTTATGTTTTTGATTCTAACTACTTGAAGAAGCTCCTTCAATATTTTATTGAACAATTTTGTAAATCTTGAATGACTGTAATCTCACGATCCAATTAATATTGTAACTACAAATAAACGATTTGTGATACATAAACACTTCTATTGTTGTTTTTAAATGGTGCATCCATATTTATTTTGAAGATTTGTGTTTGAAAATTATTCTGCCCCAGATAATTTTCAGCAATTCTCGACTTCATGATTTTTTATTGGTTATCGCTTTTATGCATAGCTCAAGTCAAGAAAAGGCCACATTATATACACATTTTTTATGCAAACGAAAGACAGATAGAAGCTTATAAAATATATTTGAAAATATAATTGTCTCAGCTTGTAACCTGGTGACAAAGTTAATTGACAAGTTTGCCATGCAAAGCGTGACACGCAGATAAATGTCTTGAAACTGAATCCGTTAGACGGACTCTGACTTCTTGAGTTATTTGGTGTTGCGATTCAAAAAGATGTAACTCTTAAATTCTTTCAGATTTGTGGGATTTTTTTTCGTCAAAATTCTTCAGAATCTGCCACACGTTCTCTATGGGTACTAGATTTAGCGAAATCGGTGGACAATGCATAACTTGAATATTATAATTGGTAAAAAATTCTTTTGTCGATTTTGAGATATGAGAGGTTGCTCCATCTTGTTCTAAGATCCATGAATCGGGATATAAGCAGGTTGGGTATGGCACAAATTCCTCGAGTATTTGGCAATATTTTGTGCATTAATTGTACCAGTGTAAAAAGTAATGATAGTCAAATTTTGAAAAGTGGCCATTTTTTTTACTTGAGCTGTATATATATATTTCCAAAGCACCTTGTAAATTATGTTAGGTTTTAGGATGTTAAAGTGAACTGTGAAGATTGTAATTTAATTGTCTTTGATGCCGATTTGGACAATGCTATGATTACATCAAAAGCGCAACAAAAACAAAACGAAGCTTGGTATCCACCATTTCCTTATATTTTTTCTAAAAACCATTGAATACTGAGGGGTTAATTAACCTATCTTTTTTCATTTCAGAAAAAAATTTATCTTCCTGAACCTCGATTTAGATTTTGACAATTTACTTAAGTAAGCCGAGAACCTTGCTTAAATGTATTTTTTCCTATTCTCAATTGAATGTCCTTTTCTTACAAAGGGGAAGAGATTTCACATTGATATCTGATTAAATCAAGAAGGCGCAATCTTTCTGGGAATGTAAGAAAACAATCGCTGTTAAGAATCATTGATTGTACTTTAAATGAAACTGATTAAAGACTACAAATAAATTTATCGTTGAAAGAATTCAATTGACTATTTCTGCTAAAAATTAAAATTATAATTTAATTCTACCTGAACGATTCAATTCATTGATAGATAAGCAGATATTTTAGACCATGTAATCTCAGAAAGTATTATGTTGTAATAACATATTGCACTAAGACCATCACTAGATTGCTACAAATGATATTTAAGCATTCACTTAAATCAGTCCGAGTTGAATTCATTGCTTTGTCTAGAGTGTGGGCATTAACAACGACATAATAAAAATGATTAATTCTTTATTTCCAACTTGAATTTTGGAAACGTTTGAAGCTGTAATTTCGTTAATGTATTTATTTGTGTTTTATTAAGAACTTTGTGGGATAATTAATGAGATTCACGTAGATTTTTAATTTAATTGTTTATGGAAAAACATCATCCCTCACCTGCGGCTACCATGTTAATCCTAAAATGCAAAGCCTAAATTTAAAGATACACAGTGTTTTGCCGACATTTTCGAGCAATCCATTGATGAATTTTATGCTTAGAATATTCATGTGACGGAAGTCCTTGAATATATTAACATTTATCAAATTCAATCCCTGTGTCTAACATTCAAGAATTCAGAATGTCTAAAGCCCCTTTGCTATTGATATTTATGTAGTTTGACTAAACATTGTTGATTTGTTATTAAAGCATCAATTTGGAATAATATAATAATTTTCAATCGAATGGTTTTTGAATAAAACTGAAAGCTTTAGAAAAGAAATTATGAATTGATGTGTCTAGACTAGAATAAAATCAGAAGTTTGACAATTATTTACCATAAAATGTACTTCAATTACAGCTTTACCAATTTAGTGGTATTGACACTTTACGACTAACACAAGCGCCTAATCAATAAAACTATCACAACTTTCGCGACTATATTTACAATAGAGTTTCTGATACAAAGTTTTACTTAACAAATGGTATTCTATAAAACTGTTGTAAGAATTCCCTCAAATTCTGACATTTTATGCATGCAAAAGAGAAAACTATGAAACCTTGTTTCACAAAACATTACGTGGAAAAATGGATTTTTTACTTTGAAGTAAGTTTGAATAATCGCTTAATGCAATTTATAAGTTTTTTGACAAGAAAAGCAATATGTGATATCTTAACTTAAAGTAACTGAAATATAGCATCACAAATAATAATATTTTACAAGAGCTTAGAAAAAACCATGAAAAGCTTTATCAGGAAACATGAGAGAAAAATCTTGATCGCTTTTTTTAACAAGCTTAGATTTATCAAAAAGGCTAATGTCGGTAGATGTATTAAAATAGGTTGCTACAACACGATGGAAGAAGACAGAGATGCATTTTGATTTCATTAATAAGCGAGAATTGAACAATTTTACATTCTCTGTTAGATTTGTAAGTTGTTAGATATGGTGAAAACTACACAGGAAAACAAGATCAAGAGAATGAAGTAGCATTGAAATTGGCGGTTTTTGTAACTATTAGAAAATGACATTCACCTTGTGCTTTTAAAACATTTTTAACTTTTTGAG
Source organism: Hofstenia miamia (assembly GCA_900660155.1). Lineage (NCBI taxonomy): Eukaryota > Metazoa > Xenacoelomorpha > Acoela > Hofsteniidae > Hofstenia > Hofstenia miamia. The sequence continues at coordinate 812,948 of CABFPE010000081.1, forward strand.
ATCGTCTAATAATGTTTATGCTTATTGATTTTGGCACCACATCGAAAGAAACTATATGCTATTACACTGATGCAGAAATGAAATAGAAGCAGTGAGAATAAAACATCCATAAAATTTTTTGTGTAGTTATTTCAGTATCGTACAATTAAAAGAACAAAGAAATTTAAACAGAGAACTAGTGTCAAACTAAAAGAATTCGGAAGCTTTAAGTGTAAAAATATTTTTCTTTCCATAATATTAAATCAATTCAGCAGCTCATTTCATTTATCAATTAATTATTTTAAGGAAAAAACTCATTCAGAAGTTTTTCACAATGCCAGACTTAAGACAAGGTATTGTCTAATAGGAAACAGCTGATATTTGCATTTGGATAACATTGAAAAGAATATTAATCCTAAATTTTAGGGCGACATCCTCAACGCATCTTTGTAATTTTGTAAAAAAATTTAGCGAAATAATTTTTTTCAAATAGTAAATTTATAAACATATTGAATGAGTTTGAATATTTTCAAAAAATGCACGAATATAAATGGTTACCCTGCCAATTAGTGGATGGATTTTGTTTTCCCGCATTGCACTATCGAAGCGTCGTTGAAGAATTTCGAAGAAATATCTATTAAATTTAATGCAAAGATAACATCCATGTAATTTCTTCAACAAGAAAGTTACAGTGTTCAGACAATGCAACATTGTTTTCATTGTTTATTTACTCTTTAAGAAAACTTTTTTCTCTCAGTTTTCAAGATGTGTTTTAATTAGTTTAAATGCTTTTTTTCTAAAGCGAAAAGGCAATTGAGTGCTGTACGCTAAGTTCATTTATGAATGTGGATAGGCATCGATAAGTTGATTCACTAAGTGGAATTTACTATACACTGTTTTACATAAACCTTAACACATAGAAATTACTAGTAAATTTTTAGAGTTGCTTATTTCACACGAGAGCATAGATTTCAGACGGAACATTCAAATTTTATTGGCTAGCTTTATACTTTATCTCCCTCCTTAATTTTAAAATTACATAATGGAAATAATGCTAGATTGCCTAGATTAAGATAGAAATATCGAATACTAATTGCAAAGAAAATGACTTGAATTGAATTCATTAGGGTCAACATATGGAAAAATTTTATTATAATAACATTCGAATGCGTCACACCATTTTCTTCAAAGGAAGTTCCGATCAAGCATATTGTTACTCGTGGTTTTTTAGAATATATATATATATATATATATATACATGAACATTTAGAATTATTTCTACAAATGAATATCTTTGAAACGAATAATATTCTCTAAGTCTGACTTGAAAATGTGTTCGGCCTACTTGTAAAGAGGTTTTAAAATCTATGGGATTAGTATTTTTGGTCTTAGTCCTACTTTTTCCCATTGAATTTGGACCAAGTTCCGTCTAATATCAATCCTATGAAATTGTGTGGTCCCAAATCATAATTTTTATTTTGGGCAAAATTGGCAAAAAATGAGCGGAATATTTTAAATTCGTTGCCCCCCCCAGTTTCTTTATTTAAAATATCAGTCCTAATTAGTTTCAGTCCCACTGAAATATTTAGTCTCCTTTTATTATTTAGTCTCCTTTCATATCATGGACTGAATGGCCCTGCTGAATCTTAACCAAGCGTTCTGGTAATCACAAAGTCTAGAAGCCATGGGAACCATAACAAATTTCAGCGTTGTCTCTTAAATTATTTTAATAATGAGACATCTCTCTCTTTCCAGTGGTGGTTTTAGGTTTTGAACATCGTTACATGTTTGTGAGTTAGAATATGCTATCATTTTTTCAAGAAATCATCAAAGATTTAAAAAGAAGTTAATAACCTGTCTAAGGTTAAGTCTATTTTTAGGTTATCGAAAGCACTAAAATTTACCCAAAGTCTAATTATTAAAACCATCAACAGAATTACTTTTCAGCTTCAAAAATCATCCTTAGGTTTGAAGCATCTTGTCTTATGGGTCTTGATTAAATATTCATAATTAATATAAATTTAAATTTCATATAATATTTTCAACTATAAATTCACCAAAGGTGCTTAAATTTTAAAATTGATAAAAAGTCAGCGGATAATATTAATAAAAAAATATTGTTGAGGTATTAAGTTGAAAATGTTTTTATAAGAATTTGTTAATTCACATACCACTTTGGGGAAAGTCTTTTTCCGTCCAGTTTATACAGAGCTGACGACGATAATGCTTCATTGTGTTACATTACTTTAAGGTTACTGCAAATGCGACATTCACAAGCATACATTGCACTTCTGAATTGACGAGTCGGTATTGAACGAACGACAAAGCGTCGCAATAAGGATGAATTAAAATACATTTAAAAATATTTATACAATTACTCTGTGTGCTACCAATTAAAATTTGCTATTATATACTCTAGCGGAGTAAAATGTCACTTTGTTAGGGGTAAATATGTCTCAAAGCATTTTATATTTTGCATAAAGAAAAATATTAAATCATTTGTCTACAATAAGTAAGCTTCACTAGCCTTGCAAATAAAACCGTTATCTTCTAAATTTCTGAATATCTACTAAAGCAGAGCTAACAACGCTAAAGATTATTTTGCTTTTAATGCATTGTAAATACCTTCGAATCCAAAATTCTTTATTTTCTATATATAAATATTCAATTTTTCATATTAATTTATCATTTAAATGAAAGTATAACTTTAGAAAAGTAATTTAACTAAAATTCTTAAAAATATTATTAAGAAATTTTGGTTTTTCGAAAGAAATGTACATAGAGCTCACCAGCTTAGCGAATTATTAAATTCTTCAAATTTGAAAATATTCAAATTGCCTGTGTATGAAGATCTACAACCTAAATTTTAAGATTCTCTTAGGCTAAAGTTACCAGGAAATTAGCAATGTATGCAATTGTGATTCATTGTTCAAATACAATTATAATAAATAAACGTGTAGAATAACCTCTAAAATGAAAGTTTTGGCACATAAAATTTACTTGCATGTAATTGTACAGAATAATTTACAGAAACACAGAATATATCATGAGTAGATTCGAATTTAATCGGTTTGCTTGAGTGATGGGAATGATTACTATCAAATGCTTACAGAAACATTTAATCTTATGCAATGTAGATTCATAAGATTTTTATATAGTTTGCTGTTTTCTGAATGCTAAGATTGCCTTCATAAATTAGCACTTAAAGCGTTCGAGCAAATTTTGTAAATTTCAGACATTATGACGTTGTTCAATTACCTCGTAAATGAAGCTAAATGTTAAAAATTTTTAGAATCGTCTTCTGATTGCTAATTTTGTCACTAGATAATTAATGACAAAGCTTGTAGGAAAGAAATTCTCCAAAAACTATTTAAAAACTAAATTACTTTTAGTTTAAAAAAAAGATAGTAGCATAGTAATTTTTGCACAGGCCATAAGTTAAGAAAACCATTCTCAAGCATTTTTTAATTATAAATAAATATTACTATTACTTTTGCAACATGATTTTAACACAAAATGCTAAAAAGACAAACTAACTGAAATTGCAATACAGAAAATATATAGTTTTCCAGCCTTTCTCTATCAAAATTTATATACAGCATTACTGAAACAAATTGAAATTTTCTGAAGATTCTAATGCCAATAAGCATAATTCTAAGCTGTCAAACGGGGGAAGCAGGCTTTTCGGATTCTAGTGACAAAGGAGGCATACCTCAATATTGCGGGGCTTTCGTATTTTGAATGTCTATTAATAGTGTTTTAGACTCTTTGAATGCCTTAAAGATAAGGCTTATCTATTATTATGATATGCAATAGCAAATTGTAAGTGAAGATGGACGCATTGATGACTGTTTTTGATATTTTGTAGAATTGATTATGAAGAGACACATTGTACTTCAAAAAATTGTTACCTACCTGAGGAAAAACAAATTAAGGAAACCAAGATAAAAACAGCAAAAACTGCGATGAATAGCTGAATATTTGGTACAAAGACTTATTTGTATTATTTTAAAAAAGGGATACTAGAACTTTATCTTTTCATTAGAAGCATGGATATAGAATTTAACATGTTAGTAAAACAGCATGAATTCGGTCTTCAATTGGGTAGAAAATTTGAGGTAAGTGAGGTTCAAAAAGCAGAATTTTCATTTGAAAGGGTTTGAAATTCTGAACCCGGTTTCAGCTGTGGGCATAAATACATAATGCAGTTTATCTTCTTCGATACTTTTCCCAATTCAATACAATTGAAATAACATATAATGATGCACTACCTTACTAAATTGGTTTTCAATTTCTGGAAAATCCAATGATAATCTTAGTGCAGAATTTCTGAATCTTACACCACAGGTATTACAGCTATCTGAGCACCTAACTTTAAGCTGTCAATATCCTAATGTTTAGAAAATTGATAAAATCATTTCAATTCCCAAAGCTGGTTCAACCAAATGCATACGTTTTTGAAAAGATACTGTTTAAGAAACTATAGCTGATTATTTTCGAAAAAAATCACAATTTCTTTAGAAATAGATCTATTGCAATGTAATTCTTGGTATTTATCTATTACATTTACAAATATTTTGGTAAGAATGAAGACATATTAATTTTATACTTTGATTTTACAAAGACATTTGACAAAATGTGTCATTGCTTATTAATTTGTGGAGGTGATCTATTTTGTACATATTGTTTCTTCATATTCATTTTGCATCAAAAAAACCTATTTGATAAGTTAAATTCAGTTTAAAAACCTCTACTATCGGAAGTATTTTTTGTCAATTTTTACGAATTTGAAAAAATTACACACATCATTTGGTGTGATGATGCGGCCCATGCTTTGCCTATATTTTACAAGAATAAGTCAATAAATAAATAAATATAATGCATAATAACCAGGAAGGCATTTTGCGTCCCTAGATGGCGTACAAAATTGTTTTAAAAATACTACATTATGTAAATATACTAAAGATCAAATAACATTGATTACTGCAGACTGAAAATTGTATTTGTTTGTACTCCAAACTGTGATTTGACACATAATTTGCAAAGAAGATTATTTGAAAGTCTAGAATTTTATGAAAACTTCAACATAGGACTTTGAATTTTTGAAACACACAAAAACAGTAAAATAAATAGAATGTTTAATTCCGTTTTCATAGTGGTCCTTAAAAACAAATGAACTATTTAAAAAATTGAATAGTTGCGAAATCTTGCCACACTAAATATATTCACTATGTATAATTGAGTACAATAGAGTACATCTCTGCCATGCTGCAAATTTGGTTTTTATTCAAGCTATCATTTTTGATGAATTTTAATACTTCAGTAAAGAAATGCGTTTGCAATGAATTTTTACCTAGTGAATTCAGGAATAGCTTTAAACTTCTAATATAATTTATAACGTGTTGTTAGATTTTAAAAAAAATTTAGTCTGAGAAGAAAATTATTCACTGTCTTCCGAAATTCAGGAATATTTTATAATAATAAATGTATCAAACTTCTCTTAAATTTAAGAAGGAACTTACCATTAATTAAAATAATTTATTGCTTGTTAGTCAGAAACTAGGTGGAATCATCGCTGATATCTGCATTGACTGATCATCGGTAATGAAAAATGTTATATTATATATTATTATGAGAATCTGTTTGATATAGATGCTTTCTAATCAAATATTCAAATTGCATTAAATGTCATCACCAATGGCAAAGATAAAACCAGGAATCATTTTTCAAATAACAAGGTGACTGGAATGACCACGCCCAAATTTAAATAATTTCTTACGCAATGACTTGACGATAACAAATAAGAGGTGTGACAGATAAATTTTACTTCCACGAAGCACTAAGTGTTAATAATTCGCGTTGGCCTCTATAATAATTTAATAAAAAACAAAATTAAATTTTTTAATATATAAAGGTATATTTTATTTTTAAATAAAAATACTATTTCGCATCAAATTATAGTCCAATCATTTCCCAATCCTCAATTTTCCCATCGTTTATGAATTCAACTGCTCTCTTTGTTTAATAAATTGTCCTTAATTACGTGGTAATATTTTCAGCAAATAGCAAATGCATTTTTATTAAAATTAAAGGATTTCTCATTCATCATTTTGTTAAACAGTCAAAATTTTTAACTCATTTTTACAACTTCACAAATTTTGCAAATCAATGGTTTTCTGTAAAAGTGAGTAAGAAAATTAAAATCAATTTTAGATTGTCATGAAATTTATATTCGATAATTTAAAGTAGCAAGATAAACACCTGGAAATTAACATTAAAAATTTGCTCTTCTTTTGATTCGTTTTAAAATATGCTCAATACATTATAATTTACCTCAAATTCACAGTTTTCTGAGAAATATATATCATTCCTCTATTTGTTATTTATTATGTTTCATTTTTAGACATTCTGTTCAATTAAATATTATATTTATATTTAGATAACCAAATTAATATTTAGTTATATGGACATGCACATATATATATATATATATATATATATATATATATTATATATATAGTATATATATATATATATATATATATATATTTCTATTCCGCCATAACAAATGGTCTCATAGCAGTAATATGACATAAATATTAAGCAAATGCAATTGAAAGGTGTTGATTCGAATTCGGTTATTGATTCACAGGAACGAAGGGAGAAGTGAAGGCTATTCCAGATGTTGGACCCACCTATTGCAATTTTACGATGATAGTTTAATGTGAGGGTTAAAGGTACATGTACATATATATATATATATATATATATAAATATATATATAATTGGATTATAAAGCTCTAACATCAGCACTTGACACATTGTACACAGTTTTAGAAAATAATGATTATCAGCATAAATTAATTTAAAAAATTACTACACAAAAAATTTTACAACAAGGTAATGAAACAAAGTTAATAGTTCAATCATTGCAAGATCAAGAGAAGCAAAATATATATTGGAAACTTCCATATATAGAGAGCAACATCAAGAAATTTTCAAATAACTAAGTAAATAAACATCTTTTTAAAAACAAAGACCACATTCCGGAAAATTTAGTTTCTTCAATAGTTTATAAATACCAATGTAACAATTGTACATTGGAGAAACAAGCCGCCATTTCAGGAAACGCATAAAAGTGCACATTAACAGACATTTAAATTGTGAAATATTTCAACACCATTCTTTTAAAACGCTGTTATTTAGTTTAAAGCTGTATAATCTTTTTGATTACTTGTAAAAAAGAGTAGTAAAAATCAACAAGTTCTATGTAAGACAAATTTAAGTGGAATGTATTTATACTACATTCATTATTCTGGTTTTAAAATTCTCTCAAATAAGTCGCAACATTGTAGGAGTTTTGACTCAATATATATAGTTTAGAAATTGATAACAATCTCGTATTCCACTGTTAACTATAAATAACAAATTTCAATTTTTTGATTCAACAACATTTATAAGATATTAATATAAAATGTTAAAGCTTTTTATTTCTCAAAAACAAAGTGGATAATTTTAATTAAAACTACCTCAATAGAGAAAACACCTTTTAATAATATAAAAGAATTTGTATAGTTTCGTTTTCGCGACTAAGGTGAGAAAGGCTATTCCACAAACCATTAAATCTCTTACAAACCTGTATTCCATTTTCTAAGCATCATCATCAATGGTAATGACTTTCTAAAATGTGACTCCTTGACTTAAGCAAATTAATTATTAACGGTAATCAGAAATATTCCATTTGTTCTAAATTATTTGTCTTGCCTAGACAGTCCAGGCAAGCTTTATAAATTACTTAATGGAAAATAAATGCACATTTTTAAGCAGTTTGTGATGAGTGTTTTAATATTTTTTTACATCCTACAATTATAATGTATTGGATTGTAACAATTACGTAGAAATACAAAGAAACCCTTAAACATATCAAACAGTTAATGTATTCAAAAGATTTAAAGTTCGTGTTAAGTGAGGGGTGGTTGTTGTACCACTTTAGTTGGGTGGTGCGGTAATGGTATCAATTTGTGAACTTCATTTAAATTCAAATGTGTGAATTAAAAAATACATGTTTTCATTTCAATTATTTAAGCCGCCCATGACTTTGATTGATTCGAATATTACCAAGATTTTTGCTATACTTTGCTCAATTTGTTCAATGTATA
>CABFPE010000081.1:826727-842159 GCA_900660155.1 Hofstenia miamia
TATATATATATATATACATGAACATTTAGAATTATTTCTACAAATGAATATCTTTGAAACGAATAATATTCTCTAAGTCTGACTTGAAAATGTGTTCGGCCTACTTGTAAAGAGGTTTTAAAATCTATGGGATTAGTATTTTTGGTCTTAGTCCTACTTTTTCCCATTGAATTTGGACCAAGTTCCGTCTAATATCAATCCTATGAAATTGTGTGGTCCCAAATCATAATTTTTATTTTGGGCAAAATTGGCAAAAAATGAGCGGAATATTTTAAATTCGTTGCCCCCCCCAGTTTCTTTATTTAAAATATCAGTCCTAATTAGTTTCAGTCCCACTGAAATATTTAGTCTCCTTTTATTATTTAGTCTCCTTTCATATCATGGACTGAATGGCCCTGCTGAATCTTAACCAAGCGTTCTGGTAATCACAAAGTCTAGAAGCCATGGGAACCATAACAAATTTCAGCGTTGTCTCTTAAATTATTTTAATAATGAGACATCTCTCTCTTTCCAGTGGTGGTTTTAGGTTTTGAACATCGTTACATGTTTGTGAGTTAGAATATGCTATCATTTTTTCAAGAAATCATCAAAGATTTAAAAAGAAGTTAATAACCTGTCTAAGGTTAAGTCTATTTTTAGGTTATCGAAAGCACTAAAATTTACCCAAAGTCTAATTATTAAAACCATCAACAGAATTACTTTTCAGCTTCAAAAATCATCCTTAGGTTTGAAGCATCTTGTCTTATGGGTCTTGATTAAATATTCATAATTAATATAAATTTAAATTTCATATAATATTTTCAACTATAAATTCACCAAAGGTGCTTAAATTTTAAAATTGATAAAAAGTCAGCGGATAATATTAATAAAAAAATATTGTTGAGGTATTAAGTTGAAAATGTTTTTATAAGAATTTGTTAATTCACATACCACTTTGGGGAAAGTCTTTTTCCGTCCAGTTTATACAGAGCTGACGACGATAATGCTTCATTGTGTTACATTACTTTAAGGTTACTGCAAATGCGACATTCACAAGCATACATTGCACTTCTGAATTGACGAGTCGGTATTGAACGAACGACAAAGCGTCGCAATAAGGATGAATTAAAATACATTTAAAAATATTTATACAATTACTCTGTGTGCTACCAATTAAAATTTGCTATTATATACTCTAGCGGAGTAAAATGTCACTTTGTTAGGGGTAAATATGTCTCAAAGCATTTTATATTTTGCATAAAGAAAAATATTAAATCATTTGTCTACAATAAGTAAGCTTCACTAGCCTTGCAAATAAAACCGTTATCTTCTAAATTTCTGAATATCTACTAAAGCAGAGCTAACAACGCTAAAGATTATTTTGCTTTTAATGCATTGTAAATACCTTCGAATCCAAAATTCTTTATTTTCTATATATAAATATTCAATTTTTCATATTAATTTATCATTTAAATGAAAGTATAACTTTAGAAAAGTAATTTAACTAAAATTCTTAAAAATATTATTAAGAAATTTTGGTTTTTCGAAAGAAATGTACATAGAGCTCACCAGCTTAGCGAATTATTAAATTCTTCAAATTTGAAAATATTCAAATTGCCTGTGTATGAAGATCTACAACCTAAATTTTAAGATTCTCTTAGGCTAAAGTTACCAGGAAATTAGCAATGTATGCAATTGTGATTCATTGTTCAAATACAATTATAATAAATAAACGTGTAGAATAACCTCTAAAATGAAAGTTTTGGCACATAAAATTTACTTGCATGTAATTGTACAGAATAATTTACAGAAACACAGAATATATCATGAGTAGATTCGAATTTAATCGGTTTGCTTGAGTGATGGGAATGATTACTATCAAATGCTTACAGAAACATTTAATCTTATGCAATGTAGATTCATAAGATTTTTATATAGTTTGCTGTTTTCTGAATGCTAAGATTGCCTTCATAAATTAGCACTTAAAGCGTTCGAGCAAATTTTGTAAATTTCAGACATTATGACGTTGTTCAATTACCTCGTAAATGAAGCTAAATGTTAAAAATTTTTAGAATCGTCTTCTGATTGCTAATTTTGTCACTAGATAATTAATGACAAAGCTTGTAGGAAAGAAATTCTCCAAAAACTATTTAAAAACTAAATTACTTTTAGTTTAAAAAAAAGATAGTAGCATAGTAATTTTTGCACAGGCCATAAGTTAAGAAAACCATTCTCAAGCATTTTTTAATTATAAATAAATATTACTATTACTTTTGCAACATGATTTTAACACAAAATGCTAAAAAGACAAACTAACTGAAATTGCAATACAGAAAATATATAGTTTTCCAGCCTTTCTCTATCAAAATTTATATACAGCATTACTGAAACAAATTGAAATTTTCTGAAGATTCTAATGCCAATAAGCATAATTCTAAGCTGTCAAACGGGGGAAGCAGGCTTTTCGGATTCTAGTGACAAAGGAGGCATACCTCAATATTGCGGGGCTTTCGTATTTTGAATGTCTATTAATAGTGTTTTAGACTCTTTGAATGCCTTAAAGATAAGGCTTATCTATTATTATGATATGCAATAGCAAATTGTAAGTGAAGATGGACGCATTGATGACTGTTTTTGATATTTTGTAGAATTGATTATGAAGAGACACATTGTACTTCAAAAAATTGTTACCTACCTGAGGAAAAACAAATTAAGGAAACCAAGATAAAAACAGCAAAAACTGCGATGAATAGCTGAATATTTGGTACAAAGACTTATTTGTATTATTTTAAAAAAGGGATACTAGAACTTTATCTTTTCATTAGAAGCATGGATATAGAATTTAACATGTTAGTAAAACAGCATGAATTCGGTCTTCAATTGGGTAGAAAATTTGAGGTAAGTGAGGTTCAAAAAGCAGAATTTTCATTTGAAAGGGTTTGAAATTCTGAACCCGGTTTCAGCTGTGGGCATAAATACATAATGCAGTTTATCTTCTTCGATACTTTTCCCAATTCAATACAATTGAAATAACATATAATGATGCACTACCTTACTAAATTGGTTTTCAATTTCTGGAAAATCCAATGATAATCTTAGTGCAGAATTTCTGAATCTTACACCACAGGTATTACAGCTATCTGAGCACCTAACTTTAAGCTGTCAATATCCTAATGTTTAGAAAATTGATAAAATCATTTCAATTCCCAAAGCTGGTTCAACCAAATGCATACGTTTTTGAAAAGATACTGTTTAAGAAACTATAGCTGATTATTTTCGAAAAAAATCACAATTTCTTTAGAAATAGATCTATTGCAATGTAATTCTTGGTATTTATCTATTACATTTACAAATATTTTGGTAAGAATGAAGACATATTAATTTTATACTTTGATTTTACAAAGACATTTGACAAAATGTGTCATTGCTTATTAATTTGTGGAGGTGATCTATTTTGTACATATTGTTTCTTCATATTCATTTTGCATCAAAAAAACCTATTTGATAAGTTAAATTCAGTTTAAAAACCTCTACTATCGGAAGTATTTTTTGTCAATTTTTACGAATTTGAAAAAATTACACACATCATTTGGTGTGATGATGCGGCCCATGCTTTGCCTATATTTTACAAGAATAAGTCAATAAATAAATAAATATAATGCATAATAACCAGGAAGGCATTTTGCGTCCCTAGATGGCGTACAAAATTGTTTTAAAAATACTACATTATGTAAATATACTAAAGATCAAATAACATTGATTACTGCAGACTGAAAATTGTATTTGTTTGTACTCCAAACTGTGATTTGACACATAATTTGCAAAGAAGATTATTTGAAAGTCTAGAATTTTATGAAAACTTCAACATAGGACTTTGAATTTTTGAAACACACAAAAACAGTAAAATAAATAGAATGTTTAATTCCGTTTTCATAGTGGTCCTTAAAAACAAATGAACTATTTAAAAAATTGAATAGTTGCGAAATCTTGCCACACTAAATATATTCACTATGTATAATTGAGTACAATAGAGTACATCTCTGCCATGCTGCAAATTTGGTTTTTATTCAAGCTATCATTTTTGATGAATTTTAATACTTCAGTAAAGAAATGCGTTTGCAATGAATTTTTACCTAGTGAATTCAGGAATAGCTTTAAACTTCTAATATAATTTATAACGTGTTGTTAGATTTTAAAAAAAATTTAGTCTGAGAAGAAAATTATTCACTGTCTTCCGAAATTCAGGAATATTTTATAATAATAAATGTATCAAACTTCTCTTAAATTTAAGAAGGAACTTACCATTAATTAAAATAATTTATTGCTTGTTAGTCAGAAACTAGGTGGAATCATCGCTGATATCTGCATTGACTGATCATCGGTAATGAAAAATGTTATATTATATATTATTATGAGAATCTGTTTGATATAGATGCTTTCTAATCAAATATTCAAATTGCATTAAATGTCATCACCAATGGCAAAGATAAAACCAGGAATCATTTTTCAAATAACAAGGTGACTGGAATGACCACGCCCAAATTTAAATAATTTCTTACGCAATGACTTGACGATAACAAATAAGAGGTGTGACAGATAAATTTTACTTCCACGAAGCACTAAGTGTTAATAATTCGCGTTGGCCTCTATAATAATTTAATAAAAAACAAAATTAAATTTTTTAATATATAAAGGTATATTTTATTTTTAAATAAAAATACTATTTCGCATCAAATTATAGTCCAATCATTTCCCAATCCTCAATTTTCCCATCGTTTATGAATTCAACTGCTCTCTTTGTTTAATAAATTGTCCTTAATTACGTGGTAATATTTTCAGCAAATAGCAAATGCATTTTTATTAAAATTAAAGGATTTCTCATTCATCATTTTGTTAAACAGTCAAAATTTTTAACTCATTTTTACAACTTCACAAATTTTGCAAATCAATGGTTTTCTGTAAAAGTGAGTAAGAAAATTAAAATCAATTTTAGATTGTCATGAAATTTATATTCGATAATTTAAAGTAGCAAGATAAACACCTGGAAATTAACATTAAAAATTTGCTCTTCTTTTGATTCGTTTTAAAATATGCTCAATACATTATAATTTACCTCAAATTCACAGTTTTCTGAGAAATATATATCATTCCTCTATTTGTTATTTATTATGTTTCATTTTTAGACATTTTGTCCAATTAAATATTTTATTTATATTTAGATAACCAAATTAATATTTAGTTATATGGACATGCACATATATATATATATATATATATATATATATATATATATATATATATATATATATAATATATATATATATATATAAGAATTATTTATTTAATTCTGCTTTATGTTAATCTTTATTTGAAAAATACATTAATCCTTAAATTTATCTCTCATAAACATATTGCAATGATAAAATCAGAACATCTTCCCATTGCTTTTTGACGTCAAACAAATGACGAAATATTCGAGTAATAAAAACTTCTTTTTTTTCACTCCACGTTCTGTATTTATATTATTGGAAGACTAAGTTCCCAAGGAGTCTGATAGCTTCCTTAGGAGTCTAGCGGCTTCTAGCAGTGCTGCCTTTTGTACTCCAGTACAGGGACTACTTCAACTTTCCTTAACTTCCACAGCCACTCTATTTCTACTTTATCTTTCACCTTGTCTTCTACATTCCAGGCTCTTGGTATACCACGGTTCTCATTCCTTTCTCTTTTTCTACCACAACTGTATCTGGTCTCCGTGCTTCTATCAGTGCCCGTTTGAATGTTGAAGTCCCGCAGAAGATTCTACTGCCAATAAACTTAATTCTAAGCTGTCAAACGGGGGAACCAGGCTCTTGGATTCTAGTGACGGAAGAAACATATCTCAATATTATGCGGGGCTTTCGCATTTTGGATGTCTATTAATAGTGTTTATTTGAATGACTTAAAAATTAGGCTTATCTATGATTATGTTATGCAATAGCAAATTGTAAGTGAAAGTTAATGCATTGACTACTTTTTATGATAATTTGTAAATTTTTCATGAAGAGACACATTGTACTCCTCCTGTCTTTTGCTTATAACCAATGCTGCCATTGTGCTATTCGTCCTACTCCGTCATGCCTGAACTCATACTCATTCTGTGCTACCAACAATCTACTGTCTCTAAATCTTTCTTACATTCCTGCATTTGTCACTTGGCTCAGTTCTTCTATCTAAGCGCTTTTTCTCTCTTATTATTATTATTATTATTATTATTATTATTATTATTAAAAAAGTTAAGAAGTGCACTTTTACACAGATAGAACACAATTATAAGAAACAAACATGCTATACACATTTCCTGATTTCTTACACTAAGCTCACCACATACATAGACACACACAAATGTACTATTATTATGTATTATGAATGTATATTTAGTTTGTAGTTTTAAAATTGTAACTTTTTAGCATTAACTCTTATTACTAGCCTCTAATAACATTCCTCAACGTTCCAAATAATGCAGATTTCAATAGTCCTGTTGAAAACCTCATGATCAATCTCACAGTAGAGAATACAAACAATCTCATTTAATAAATTTATTATCCAAGCAAAAGTTGAATTAAATTTTGTAATTCTACAACAGTTACATTAGATGAGCTTTTCAAACCAAAATATTTATGTTATTTTTGCCTTCAATTTAAATTACTTAAATGATAAGGAAAACAATATTGTAGATGAAATTGCAGTTGCTTCTGACCGGATGATAGTCAATCAAATACCACCAACATGAAATCTAAATCTTATAGTTGCATGCTTTGTCGTATTCAATTCATTTGCGACATTATGTAGAATAATGACTGAAAAGAGGTCACATACAATAACACCAGTTTTTCAAATTACTTTTAAATTTAAACTGTATAATCCCAATAAACCCATAAATGATTCTTCAAATATTAGGAAGTCAATGAGAGTTCGAAGAAGCTGAAAGCGCTGTGTGAATGTCTGAAGAAGATAGTCGCAATGATGTTTAGAAATTCTAATATTTTACACATAATAGGTATTCAATAGACTAGATTGTTACATTTTTTGTATAAAAATAGCGAAAACTTACTCAATAATGATTCACTGAAAAATATTTATATTAGGGTGACAAGAATTCAAATTTGGTTTCAATCAATTCATTTTCAAGCTAAAAAATTATTAGAAACTATAATTTGAGATATCTATTTTGCAAATCCCAAAAAACCATATCAATCATAAATTGAGAAATCTTATAACAATATCTTTGTAATTTATGACGTGCGGCAGGTGTAGAATGCCAATTTAATGAAATGCAACAATGCATTTAACACACAATTATAGTATAAAGGATCTGTTTATGGCAGGTTTTTGTTCCAATACAATATAGTAGACTCCAGAACATCACTTCAAAGTTTAGTTATGATTTACAGAAGTTTGTAGTGCTTTCTGCATAATTCCATGCAAAGTATATAATATCAATGATTTGGTTAGACTTGACTTTTTAACAGTTGGCAAACATTCTTGGTAAAGAGTTCCCTTCAAATACAAAAAATATGCAAAATATTTTAATTCACTGCATATGCATATGCTAAGCGCATAGATAGTACATCATTTCAAAAACAGCTGTTTGCTTAACAACTTTGAATTCTGCCTTTTGAAGTTTTAAATAATTTCCAAGCAAAATTTTGTGAGGGAATCACTTTTGTTGTCCAATAAAAAAGTGAATTTAAAGCTCTAAAGAAAGCTTGACTGGCAGGCCTGATATTGAATTTTTTTTAACTGATCACGAATTCAAGTCAACACCTGCCATGTATACATTCTAAGTAGAGTATGGAGGGATGTCATTTTTGCAGAAATGAACGTTATAACTACGATATTTAACACAAGGCTCAATCTTTCCAGTGAAATTTGCATTCATATTTTTGTATGACTCCAAAAATCTTATTGCGTCACCAGTTTTCATGTAAATTATATCAAAAAAATGAGATTTTAACAGTACAGTCATGCTAAGCTTTCAACGATTAATACAAATTTTGAAATATTTCACCTAGGATGTATATGAATGCAATTTTTACGGATCTTCTCAAAAAGAGGCATATGTAGAAAACTAAATTTTTAATGAAAAAATTATACATATAAATTTAGCAAGAAAATAAGTTATCCATAGCTGTGCAATGAAAATAGCAAATCAATGGATTTTTATAAATTTCCATACGGTATTGAAACAATTGACATAATTTTAGCTGCATTTGACATTGAATTTGCGGGTTGACACATTGCGCTTTTGAAATCACGTTTGTTCTACGTTTTTAAAAGAAAAATTCTGCATGACCTCTATATATGACCTATTTAATTGCTACAAAAGGAGCTTAAAAAACTATTCAAAATATTATGTATGATATGTATATTTTATTTTTTAAAAATTTGAAGCAAGATTTGAATTTTATTGCATTAAGCAACAGCGCATAATTGACAAACAGCAGTTCGTTTAATCATATAAATATAAAGAATTGCCGTGTAGTTAATTGGGCATCCTAATGAAATTAGTAATTGATTGCGAATTTCATATTGCAGATACTAGAATGGATTTCTGCTTTAACATCATCTTTTTATTTAACATTTCTTTCTTTTCTGTAAAACATGTTTTCATGTCACAGTCTTAAATGGTTGTCCTCTTCCTTGTAACAAGGAAGAATTCTCAGAACACATAAGAAAGAGAATATTTTCAATGCACCGAATTTTTATTAGATTTAAAATGATCATTTGAAGCTAAAAATTATTAGCAATCATATATATACCTGATTTTTTAGAAAATCTCTATATTGAACGCATAGCTGTTTTAAGAAATGCTCCTAAGTTTCTAAATGTTTCAAAAAGAACTAAAATAACAATTTCACTAGCTTAAATTCGCACAAGAAACTTTGCGAATTTTGCTTGAACAAAATCTTACAGTTTTAGGAATTTTTAAAAAATAATTCATATTTAAAATTTTGCATCTGTATTATTGAGTCCGATTATTCTTTGAAATGGGAAACTTTGAAGCAACATTGAACTACCTATTGCATTTGCATTATGAATCTTTACAAAAGAATAAGTAGTTTACCCCTGCTCCTCTTACACATATTGAAAAGTTTAATGTTCCCTTCAAATCATTTAAAATTTTACTCTAAGAAAATTTTACGCCATCTTGCGAAAGTTTTTATTGTAAATCAAAATTCGCATTCTAAATAAATCGCTGCGCAAACACCTAGCTTTTAAAAAAATGGTGCGCTATGATTGGGCACCAATTTTTAGAACTCTCTCTCTCTCTCTCTGACTTTCATCAAGCCACAATTTTATTCCTCGAATACACAATGGTTCATTTATGGACTGTAATGCTGTCATTTATCATTACCATCAGCAGGTTACAATATAGCTCAAGCCAAAAAAGTAGCCACATTATAGACACATTTTTGTTAACAAACAAAAGACAAATATAGGCTTAGAAAATATATTTGAAAATATAATTGTGTCAGGTTGCAACCTGGTGACAAAGTTAATTGACAAGTTTGCCATGCAAAGCATGACAAGCAGATAAACGTCTTAAAACTGAATCCATTAAACGGATTCTAACTTCTTGAGTTGCGATTTAAGGATGTAACTCTAAAATTCTTTCGGATTTTTGGGATTTTTTTTGACAAAATCTTTAAGAATCGGTTGCCAGTGCATAACTTGACTATTATAATTGGTAAAAAATTCTTTTGTCGATTTTGAGGTATGAGAGGTTGCTCCATCTTGTTCTAAGATCGATGTATCCGGACATAAGCAGGTTGCGTATGGTACAAATTCCTCGAGTATTTGGAAATATTTTGAACTATTAATTAATATAGTGTGAAAACTAATGATTGTCAAATTTTCAAAAGTTGCCACTTTCTTTGACTGTCATCAAGCCACAATTTTATTCCTCGAATACACAATGGTTCATTTATGGACTGTAATGCTGTCATTTATCATTACCATCAGCAGGTTACAATATAGCTCAAGCCAAAAAAGTAGCCACATTATAGACACATTTTTGTTAACAAACAAAAGACAAATATAGGCTTAGAAAATATATTTGAAAATATAATTGTGTCAGGTTGCAACCTGGTGACAAAGTTAATTGACAAGTTTGCCATGCAAAGCATGACAAGCAGATAAACGTCTTAAAACTGAATCCATTAAACGGATTCTAACTTCTTGAGTTGCGATTTAAGGATGTAACTCTAAAATTCTTTCGGATTTTTGGGATTTTTTTTGACAAAATCTTTAAGAATCGGTTGCCAGTGCATAACTTGACTATTATAATTGGTAAAAAATTCTTTTGTCGATTTTGAGGTATGAGAGGTTGCTCCATCTTGTTCTAAGATCGATGTATCCGGACATAAGCAGGTTGCGTATGGTACAAATTCCTCGAGTATTTGGAAATATTTTGAACTATTAATTAATATAGTGTGAAAACTAATGATTGTCAAATTTTCAAAAGTTGCCACTTTCTTTGACTAGTCGTCTGTGTCATCGAATATCTATGAGTCTCCTCTAATATCAAATAAAATATAAAGTGCTCAGCTACTTTTAGATAGAAATTGAAAGTACAGGGTAGGGATCAATGGATTCTTTTGCAAAAAGATAACCAACTGTCATAATTATTCATTGGTGTGACAACAAAGCAGTAAATTTAGTGCTTGATGTGTTGGTATTGTGCCAATGGATTATGTGCGTTAATATGACTATAAATAAAAGAGGTACAAAGGCCTCAAATTGTGAAAGTGCACTATATATATATATATATCGTTTGAATTTATGTGCATATTAAAAAGTTGCATTAAAAACTGACTGTAACACATTCGATTTTTTAAGAACATGTAGCATGGTCCATACACAAGATGTTTTCATGACTTTTTAGTGCAAATAGCATTGTATTTCCGTGAAATAACATTTTTTGTATATTTTCAGTCATTCCCGATTCCTTAGCTGCTCTTCATCACTTTAAATTTTTTTTTACCCTGCATTACAAGAAATTCTAGCACAAATTGTTGTAGCCCTCTATTTAAATTTCTTGTAATGCACGTAAATCTGTAAAAAACTGGCTGATGACATTTGCATATATTATTTACTTATAAATATTTGCTCTTTTATTAAACAGTTTCAATCGTCTTCTTAACATTGAATATGTGTTAATACATTAACAAAAACTTTGCTTGCATGTAAATATATTGAAGCAATATATGATTGAAATATCAAAAATTTTCTCCCATGCGTGAGATAATTAATAAAGAAGCATAGTCTCTTTATTTCTTAGGTTTGCCGTTTTAACTGTGTAATTTACATGGGTGCTCCATTTACTGTCTTTGTTCCCTGTTCATACCTGTCAGATTAAAACCCGCTAAAATTGTTTCAAGTCAGTCTTCAATTCTCATGATGCGATGATTATCTTTCCCTTAGAGTAATTATAGGAGGTTTCTGGATATGCCATTATAAAACCAGTTCATAAGCATGGCATTTCAGTAATATATTTTGAGCTAGGGAATATTAATTATAATTTTAAAACCTTTACGACGCCGCTTTTCTCTAGTTTCAGTACCAATTAAAATTCAAGCACATCCTCATTGATTCTCAAAGGAGTTTGCTATCGTACCTCTTATATAGTAGGCTCTTAAATATGTTGTCTACAAGCAAAGTGAATGGAAATCGTTATCTTGGAAATAGCCTCAACGTCTGCTTTTGACACTACCCCTTGTAATACATTATATTTTAAGAAATTTGTAGCTTGTATGAAACTGTAACATTATAAATTTAAACAAATCAATTCTGAAGACCTGTTCACATTTAAAATATATCTTAAATAAAATCGTATTAATTTGTTGATCCCAATCAATTTATAAATAATAACGTTCTTACAGCAATGTAATTTATTACCAGTATTTTAACAAAATGTTATGGCTACCCCATAAACAAAGCTATTTTAGAAGAATCAAGAAAACTGATTCGTAAAATTATATTCAAAACTTGAATTACAGAACCTGATCTAGCAAAAGTGGAATATTACATGGTATTCCTTCCTAAAATTTCTCGCATTCTTAAAGCAGTTGCGCCATATGTGATTACACGAATTAAAACATTTACACAAGGATGCTTCTTGCAGGGCTTATTAGAAAGTTTTAGCATTTTCGGGGAAAAATCAAAAAAATTAAGAGAATTGAAAAAAGTAAGTCATTAGGTAATACTTCATTTACAATTGCCTTAGTGTAAGTACACATATTGGGTTCAATTTTACATTACGAAAAATTCAGATTGTTTTATTCTTTATAATGAAATTTAAAACGTTTGTTACTAAAACAGGTCACCAATAAAATGAAGTTAAAATATGGTGAACTAAAATATACTGTTAAATATTGAAGGTAAAATGGCTAAATGTGTACACACAAATAGTGCTTTGCTAAATTCTTTTTCAGGCATTCTAATGAAAATATCTCTATAAATAAACTATTCAACGCCACTTAGCACATTTCTAAGATACTTAAGCAGACAGTCAGCAAAGACGCATATTTTTTCCAATTAGTGATTTTATGAAGAGGTTTTAGAGTTAATTATAGAAAAACTGGCTAGAGACCTGATTTATTAGTAGTTAGACAAACATAAACAGGTCAATCAAAGCTTTTATGTGACTGAAAGTTTCATGAGTCAACTTTAGATTCAAATCCGAGTCCAAGAGACTTGCGTGAGTGACCACAATACATATTAAATAAGCATGAAATTTTACTCATTTGATTTTTAGGCTGTTAAAAAATTTCATCTAATTGAATTTTCATATCTCAATAAAGACACAAGATTACAATTTTTTGATCAATAAATTTGTTTTTCATCCAAAGTAAAAAATATTGTGCTTATTATTTCTTATAATTTACCTTGGAGAAATCAAATTAATTTTAAAATTTAATCATGTTTAAATACATTATTAAGTTAAAACTAATAATACAATTCAATACGCACTGGAAAATTAAATTGACATTAAGTAATTCTATCATGTTGCCATCAATTATGTATGTTTCCGTGGCATGGTATTTAAACCTATCTATGCATAAAACGATTGAAAATTTTAAAGCAAAGCTACTCGTTGTGTATATTCAGAGCAACAATATTTTGAAAGACTTAAAATTTTAAAAGCTTTGTTTATAACTTATAAATTACAATTAATATACAGTATATAATTTTTAAACAAGCTTTTAAATGAACATAGTGATTTGACATTTCTAAGCAACTTGAACATCTATGTTCCCCCTAGAGCTGATTTAGGATGATCATTATTATATTTTATTGGTATTTACGCCAATTTTAAATAAAAATTATTGGTTTTAGCAGACCAACGGATATTTATTGCAACTATAAAAATGCTTACATGGATTTGACTGCTGTTCTTCCTTCGATGCATTTCCCACTAAAATATCAAGGTCAGTTGTCAAATCTTAAATTAATTATTTTTTAATAACAGATTATAAATATAAATTAACTTCTTATGCTAAATAGCAGCTAAAAAATTCTTCTTGCACATAATTTAAGAATTCCAATGTCAATGGATAAGGAAAATGTGAAAAATTCTATAAAATTCACTAAATTTTATTGATGATGAATTTATGTGGTACTCTCTAAATATATATCTTTAAGAAAATAACAATAAATTTGGAAACGTAAGCTCTAAATTCTCTTGATTCAACTTAGAGTTTCTATAGCATCTTCGTAATATTTCACATCAGCTATTAACGTTTCAGCAATGCCCATGTGTTGAGTTTTGGATGCTATTCATTTATGCGTAGGGAGTAAATACAGTTGTATTGAGAATGAGATAAAATGGCCAACTAATTTTAATATTTAGAAAATATTTTCTGGGATAAACAAATAAATATATCAAAACTATTTGCTTAACTTGATTGATGAATTATATTAATATTATATTCATGAATAACCCCAGTAATCCAAAGGCAATATTAGAAAAGTGTTCATAAATGGAGTATGAGTCACCGGATGTCTCTCCATCCTAATAAATGCAAAGAAAAAGCCATTTCGTTTATACATAATTCAGTGACCCCAGATGAATTGGAGTTTGGAAATACTTTTGTTAATTGCTCAGATGGGGTCACACTCTTAGGTGTTAAATTTCAATCAAATCTGAAATGGAGCAGCAACACCAGTTATCTAGTTAAAAAGTTTTCGCAACAATTGCATCTTCTTAAACTTGCTATCGGCAATGGTATGGACAAAAGAGACATTTTCACTATTTATACAGCAATATTTCGGTCAATTCCAATCACTGCATTTGGAACTAATTCAAATGCGAGCTCTAAGAATTATAGCATCTGATTATACACATATAGAAGCATGCAAAGAATTTAAAACCACCACCCTACATCAATGGCTGGAAAAACAATGCAAGGATTAGTATTCTAAAGGTGAAAGGTGAAGTCTTATTCCTAACATTCATCTATGTTTTTACCCAGATGCAAAAGATTTAGAGAGACACCACCGTTTGTAGGCAGATGACATCTTGTCTATGTAAATTTCATTGTTATATTTGTAATTTTAAGTTTGATGGTATGCCGCTTTGATCTTCGAGTCACAGGCATATTCTTAACTATTCATCAAACACACTTCCTATTGTTGTTAAGGTAAATTTGAAATTTTAATACGAGTGTATATATACTGTATATTATATATCAGGGCTGTAAATTGGTTATGTTATTGGCAAATTTGCATCAACAATAAAATGATATAAAAACATATATTAATAGGTTGGGTCAATGCTTCAATGAATGCTGCAAAGGCGCTGTACAAAATGGATATTACCATTTGGAAATTATAAGGAACGACTATTAAACTCAACATATTGCCTATTTGTTTGAATTTAGCATTTCAGATCTGCTTTACTTTCAACAAACTTTTAAACTATAAAGTAGATTTAAATTATAAAGATTTCATCGACATGTTCATTCCTCGTACTTCAACAAGAAGATCAACCAAAAAACAGTTTTCATGTCAAAATATCTGAATAAAAAATCTACAAGTAATTTATTTTTCCACAGAATTGCTAAAGTAGCAAATTATGTGAATCTCCATACTGAGATTGATCTATTGGATTGTCCAAAAAAGGTTTCGAAAGAATTAAAATCATTTTTTGGAATTATTTCTCGTAATATTAAAACCAATCAAATAGTTGTTCTTTTCATCTTATATGCAATTGCTCTTGTTGCAAAGAAAAGAACTTCCATTTATTTTGTACATAATTTTTATTTATTTGTAACTTTCTTTTAGGAACTAAAGTCTTTTAATAAAAAAAATTAAAAAAAATATTATATTTAAATATATATATATATATATATATATATATAAATAGTTTAAAATAGTATATTTCTATTCCGCCATAACAAATGGTCTCATAGC
>CABFPE010000081.1:851688-865447 GCA_900660155.1 Hofstenia miamia
TTATATATATATATATAACAGCAACGCCAGGGTGCACGGAATTGCGCTGATTAAGAGAACGCAGCTAACAGATGCTTTGGTGTCTTAATATATACAAACAACTAGTAACTAATAAACACGAAAAGCGATAAGCAGGCCGATACTAGGAACCACTACCTGCCAATATTATATATATATATATTCAAAAGATTTTATATGCATAGAAATGTAGTTAGCTAACAGTGTTCATTAGAAATTATAGAATAAATTTAAGTTCGGAAATAAAATAATTAACCAGTGCATTTATTTTGTGGTGGTTATTTAGTTAAAATTAATTTGATGCCGGCTTCAAACAACCGCCAGTCGTTTGAAATTGAACTGTAAAGACATGCGACTTATTTTAGAATAAAGTGCACGTTTCATTTCATTGCTTATTAATACATTATATCAAAATAAATGGCAACAAAGCGTACTCTGTGTAAATTCTAATTTTGTTGTGTATGCATTTATTCAGCATAGATCTTGTTAGTTTTTTTACAATATTTCCTTCATGTGGATCTTGCAATATTACAATGCCATAATGTAGATAAAATCATTAATATAAATCATTTTGTTTTCACTCAAATATAATATATACGAGTGTGACTTTTTTTTACTATTCTGTCAGTAATCTAAGAATTTAGTTAGGGGATTAGAGGTTAGGGTTTCCTTGACTCAATTTTGTTTGTAATTGGATATTATTGTATAAATTGCAAGCAATCATTTTGCCAAATGTATTTATTTGTTAGGAGGAATATTTACCATTTTTAGAAATTCAAGAATATCACACACATTTACAAGTACACCCTAGCAATACATTTGTCAACAAAATTTATGAGTAAAGTGATTTGAATTTATGCAAATACTGAATGAAAATGAGTAGTTTTAGTACATCGGCTCTATTTTGCATCACCCAAGGGAAAACTTAGACGTGCCATGGCAATCGACAGGTACTAATTTCTTTCACATTACTATCTCATGAGATTTGGATAAAAAGAGCACTAAATAATATTGGAATTCCAAACAACAAAGCAAAGTAGTGCGTTCTAATTCTTCATTAAGTTATAGTAGAACTTAAATGCTTACTGGTTTTTGCATTTCGGTGAAATTCCATTCTTGTGCTGTTAAGCATTCATACATAATAGTTGAGCTGTGATTTTGCATTCGAAATAGAATACGTCATAACAAGCATCCGAACTTGATTGATGGAGAAATATTTTTGTGTGTTAATGAGCTTAATTGGCACCAAGAATTTTTACTTACACTAATAAAAAAGCATTCATTTCGATAAAATCATTTTATTTATATTTTTTCAATAATTCATGTGAATATAGATCTTTGAAATAATGAATTATGAAATAATTCAAGGTTTTATATGAATTCAACAATGTTTCAATAAATAAATTGAAAAAATTGTATATCTAATATAATATAATATAATTTATTTCTTACAACCCTGCCAACCAACACTTGATACGCATTTGATCTTGAAATGAAGAAAAATTGACATAGAATGAAATTGTTTCAAAATTATTTAATTGAAAGAAAGTTATTTTTGTAAAAAACATTCAACACTTCGTATTTCATGTAAAATCTATCTAACATTGTCTTATTTTTTAAATTATATATAATATATATATATATATATATATATATATATATATTCATTATATATAAAGAAGTGTAATTTATAAAATTTTGTAAAATATATAAAAATAATGACAACAATTACTCTTGGCTCTTATAATTACTTCCATCTCTTTGCATATATGAGTCATTTCATAACAATGAAGAACTGCAACGCTAGAGAGATTAGTATAATTCTTAAATTACCTTTTTAAATCTGATATAAAACATTTATTAACGTGAAAATATTTCAAGTACTCATTATTTTCTCAATGGTATCTTTTTTTTAAATACTAACTGCAAGTTGTAGTTAGACTTCTAACAATGTATCTTATTTATATTACTAATATATATTTACTTCAAACACCTCTAATCCAACCTAGGTTTCTTGTTGGGTATATTTAGGAAGCCTACTCAAGATGTAGCTGAAGTTACCCTCAAAATTTGCATAGTATTTAGAAGGATCACTAAGTGTAGAATTTTGAATTTCTTTAAGCAATGAGAAATATTTTATAGAATTTCTTAAGCAATTAGAATTTTAACCGATTGATGTAAACTTGTGGAAAATCATGATACAGAAACTTAGAAAAATTCTAAACAAAATTGGTATTGAAATGAATATATTTTCAGTATATTGAAGTAAACAATTAACAAAATACATCATGGTGTATGAAATTTTGAATTTACTTCTCAAAATACTAGATCTATTTATCAATTTGTAATAACTAATGACGATTATATTATTATCGCTGAAATTTCTATGCTTTCTTTAGGATTACAATGTTAATTTTTCTCATTTTAGACTATTTTATTCCATCTTAATTCATTATACAGCCTTACATCTACAAATATTTTATAAATAATTGCATATTCTTATTGCATATGTCAGTATAAAGCAAAAATATAATTAACTAAGTCATTGTACATCAAAGTAAAATCAATACAGATAAAAAATAACACCTAAATTTTTGAAGGGCTGAGTAGATTTATAAATGATTGATTGAATTTCTACTAAAAAAAATTTGAAGTATTTTGCTCCATATATATAGTTGTAAACTTCTTCTCTGAAATACTTTTAAACTTCAAATAGATATGTCCTTTGAAAAGGATAAACCTTTTGATGTAAAAATAGCATTTTTTGCGATTAAAAAGATTGTTTGAGCAATGAGGCGTAAGGAACGGCGTGATATTGTAATATCAAAACAGCTGAATTTAATTTACAAAATGTGCTCAAATCATTTTTAGTCAATTTCAATTTCCTAAATGTTCTTTATTTTTTAAATATTCAACTTTAAGTAATAATTTTCGCCATAGAAATATCTTGACATTCTAATGATAAACACGTTATATATATATATATATGTATATTGTTCAGTTGAGCATCACTCAGTGATTAAAGTATGAATTTTGATAAAATGTTACATATTTGTTTATATAGATGGTTTATGTATTTTCATTTATGTAACAAAGTCATTTATTTGTTCTTACAATAAAATTGAAAATATAACTAAATAATTTCAATAATATATTCAAATGCTCTTTCAATTTTAAATAACTCAATAATGTAAGGCATGCACACATTCAAAGACCACAAGGCTATTAATTGAACAAAATAGTACATTATATCTTCTTGAAATATGAATTACACTTATATGTGCGAGAGTACATTGAATTTTATTGCTTATGAATACATACAATGTAGGTGCTTGTTAAAATTTTCTAAACCTTTGGACATAATAATTTGTATATTTTCAAAATATATAAATTTTTGTTGTAAATGTCTTTGTAAAGAAACGAAATTTTACTTACGAATTTTACAAAAATTTGGCTGGCAATAGAATTAATGACCTACATCTCCGCTAACAATTAAAATTATTTGTTTTTACTTTAATACATTTATATATGCATGCCTGTCTATTTCAGTTGCCTTGTTTTGTTAATTGCACATATGTGCATTTTAGGTTCTAATACACGGAATTGGAATAAAACAAAATAACAAGATCTGGCAGCCTTACTGAGTAGACTTAGGAAACCAGATGCTCTGTTTCATTAGCACTTTTGGCTGGAAATTTAGCATTTGCTTTTCATCCTGATTACCCTGGAATGGGCGTTGCGTTAAACGCCAAACTGAGGTTCACACTATGATATGTACTCTATTTCAAATTCATTGTTTGCAGAATTATATTAATTGATAAATTCAATAATCTTCAACAAGATTGTTCTTAGTTTGTAATTAAAATTTGATGCTGTGCTTTGAGGACACATTTAGAAATTTCCATGCTTCATCTCTAATGTTAATATTTAAATTATAAATTCATAGTGTGTACATGTACATACTTAGCAGTTAGGTCCCAAAATATTTGTAATTTGGGAAAACCTCCTTCACACCTTAGTTCTTAACATATTTTCAAAAGTTTTTTTGAATTAATTAATCAAAATCAATGAAAAACTTGGTGAAAGACATTATTGTATCCCCCTTGCGTACACCACTGCTAGGACACTCATTACTGAATTTAGCATTCATCAAATTGTATTATAGGAATAGTGTCTTAATATCAAGAACAATAATCAATTCAAGTTGATGGAAACTAACTAGCAGATAAAAAATTAAATCATACAACGCAACTCTAAAATTGTTAGAAGTTTACTGCCTTAGATAACAATTGTATAAAACAGACTAAGAATAATATTATTTCCTTTAATTAATACAGTATTATAGTCCATGAAAAAGATCAATCCTCTAGTAATGCAATGTGATCTGTTTAACAAATTTACATTTTAATTAAAATATCTGCTCTAAATTAAGAATTTTTAAAAAAGTATATTTATATTTTTAAGCAACCTAGTATATTCATAATTGATTGACAAATTCTGTTAAGTGTTATAAATGGTATTAGCTAAGCTTAGTTAAAAACCTAATATCTAATTATTATCTTATTTTTATCCTCTTTAGTATAACAATTGGTAGATTTATGAAGCTAAATTACAGGACTCTGAATTTTATTATATATTTAAAGGAATAATAAACATATAAATTCATTAATTTATGCCATGAAAAAAATCTGTTGTTGTAAGCATTTTGCAAAAATTCTATAAATTTAATTAGCTTAAAAATCTTGACAAGATATAAATAAATTTGTTCTGCTTTATTGAATTCATGAAGTTAAATTTTCACGCTTAGAATCATAAAATTTACATATAAAAATAAGAAAATGTCTCTTAATTAATAATATAGTTACCGTGTTTTCCAAAATGAGTTAAGTGGTAATCACAATTTTAAATGCCCAACAATTAAGAATTTTTTAAAATCTAAATTGAGCAGTTGTGAGAAAATAGCTCTATTAAGAAATTAAAAAGTTAACTAGCAAACGCTTTAATCAATGGTGTATTAATGCTTGAGTTAGGCTATGCACTTGATGAGAGTTTGCTCTACCAGTATTTTGTCAACAGCTGTTTTGGGTTTGTCAACAATCTCTTGAATAAAATTTATTGTATTTATTCTGCAAAAAATGTAATGCAATCTCTATAATATTCAGCTGCCCAAATAATATTTTGCAAATTTTTTATTTTAATAGTTGGAATAAATTCACCCACCCTTTTATTTGCATAAACCTTAATAAACCCATTTGGTTTTAAAAATGAGTGGAGTGTTAGAATGTTGCATCATAATTTTCATTCAAATGAACTACTTTAGAAAGTGCACAATACCAAATAAATTAATGATGTACAATACATAACATATATGATTGTAAGTTTACATAATTTTTAAAATTTCATGACATATCAAAAGAAGTAATGAACCGATAATGTATTTCTAAAAATATTTCTGTTTTATTTCAGTAAAAATATGTTCCGTTTTTCTAAATAATCCCAGTTCTGATTCCAACCCACGTTGGCTCACAAAAATCGAATAGATTTTATGACATTCTGAAAACTCGACTGTAATTTTATCCTAAGTGTGTATAAAGGAAGTTATTATTTTAAGAATCTACATCTCCTCAAGAACAAAATATTTATAATTTGGCCAATTAACAATGTTCTTCTGAAAAATATGTGAATTTTTTAATAAATTAATCATAGTTTATATTCAGAATTCGAATTGGTAAGATTTAAATAATACCTTGAACTTTAACTTAAAAAGTAATATATAATTAAAGAAACTACTTTAATAAACTTTTCATTTATGCATTAAAATTAGGAGTCTATATATATTTTATTGATGGTTAATGGAAGCAAGGCATCACTTAAAAGTCACTGAATAACAAATTAGAAAACGATGCATAAATTTAAAAAACATCAAATAGTCAGATTTGTATATATTTCAGGTGATGAATTTTAAAATTCACATTTCAAAAACCATTATTTAAATAAGGATTCGACATAAACTACCTAGATGAAGACCTATGATTAATCATAAAAACATTTTCTGAATTTTACAAAGGATATCACTCAACTTACATTTTCCCAATAAAAAATGTGCATATATGCAAGACTTTGATATTAACAATGAAAATTTGTAATTTTAATAAAAACGTTAAATTTTATAGCTGAAAATTAAAAGTTGATAATGTATTATGTAAAAAAATTTTATCTCAATACTAAAAAAATTATTTCAAAATGTTGAAAAATTTTAAAAGAAAAATATAGCTATGACATAAAAAGTTATCGTTTTCAGCAGAGTTTTGTCTAAACTTTATGAATTTCGTAAGGTTTCCATAAAATAAATCAATGCAATTTCCTTTGGCATCATTTGTTGGAAAATGAATGGGCAATTCAAGTTATTAAAAGAAAATTTGATATTTGTATCAAGTTCAATGCAAATATTTTTCGTGTTTTTTGAGAATCATTATGTATATTTGAATTCCATTCGATTTGATTTACACGACGTTTATTATCAAAAAAATAATTTTCCCAAACAGTTCCATTAAGAATAAATTTGAAAATATATTCTATGTAATACAAAAAGGAAATGGTAAAATAAGTGTTTATTGTTAAAGTATGAGTCATTATCATGTAAATTTACACCAAAATATAATTTCCAATATTGTTGTCTCGCTAAAATTGTATTCCACCTGTGTACTGGAATGACTAAGTCGAATACTTGTAATTATGTTTTTTTCAATTTTCAGTATGTATTAAGAAACATCATGTGAATATTAATCGCATTAAATTAAATTAAAAAATCTTAAAAGCTTTACGAATGCAAACGTATTTCACTTAAATTACTATTCCTTCTTAATTAAATGATTGATTCATGTCAATGCTAAAATGTATTTGAAGAGACTTTTCAATTATCTTCGTGAGTTTATTCATGCTAGGAAATCAGGCAGCTGCATATGCATATGTAACTAATATATAGAGCATTATTAGCAATAGAATTATGACACTACATAAATATATTCAAGAAATGCAGGCTGTTAGAATATCAAATTATATATATATATATATATATATATATTCATATTAGCTAGACGTTAGAATAGACCGGTTTCGATTATAAATCATCTTCAAGATAACAATAATGCGGTAATAAATTTACAATAACTACACTTTATAAAATAAATATCGCATGCACTTCTAAAATAAATTTAATGTTAGCATGCTTTGTTGAATATTTAATAGTCGATCTTTCTTAGTTTCTTTAATTAAAATTGCTTCACCGATTTCTGGATAGTTTTATTTTAGTAGTATATAAAAATTATTTTCATTTGCAGTATGTTTATGTAAATATATTTCTGATCTTAGGTGCCCATTTAGATGTTCTTTTATTCTTGTTCCTAGATGTCTAGTACAGGCGATTCTAAAAGCTATTTTATGGTTTTAAATATTTATGCATAAAACATTATTTTTGCATTTGGAAAATATACTTGCAAGCGTTTTTTTATTATTGTTTATTTAAATTTCTCGCCATTAGATTAACATGTTTATTTCAACAAGAAAGTAAGAGTTGATTCAAATTGCAATGATTTATCTGTAAGTAACTTCCATTAGCATTCTGAGAAAAATAATTTATTATGTGAAGTGCTTTTTAATGGGCATAATTAAGATTGCATAAAAAATTCAGTTTATCAGCAAGAAGACAATTTTGAGGATGCCGCGATCACGTCAAGCTATACATTATATCATATTTGATAATAATCAAGGCGACCTAAATTACAGGCCATGCACGGCAAAAATGATAAATTATATAATTCAATAATTCTATCTTTCTCAATGTGCACGGCCTGTTATATAGGTCGCCTTGGTAAAATTAGATAACAAATTGTATAATTAGTTGCAATTAATAGCCTAGAGTAAACAAGAAGTCTAAGAATGTATCATTTTTTTCTTGTTAATGTCAAGTACTTACTGCTTTATTATCTGACCATTGGGTATGTGAAGAATTTAAAAGTTTTCTTAAACATCGTATTTTCCATTGAAGAAAAGTGAATATCTTCACGTACTTCAGACACAGGATTAAATTTTATCACAAATATTTTCTAATAATGTTATAGAAAATTGTTTGAAAATGTGGTCAAAACGGTTAATGCCTTTAAAGATAGAATGGGTAGTTTAGTATTAAAGTCGTTGCAACATGACTATGATCTAACACAGTAAGCTAAAAAAAGAATTTGGATTTATTGGGCAAAATAATATAATAAAAACGTGTGCATTTTGAGCAATAGGAGGTTGAGTTGAAAATGGGATTTTGGTCTACCACATAAAATTCATAGGGAGTTTGCAAATATCTTTCATACATTTATCTTTAAGGATGCTTAAATTTTAATGAAACCGACAATTACTAGATCCACTAAAAAATGATAAGTGGATTTTTGATGAATAAATTTTCGATGAAGTTTTGATTTTCTTCAGACATTAACAACTAGGAATTCATTGATTGAAGGCTTGAAAAAATTTAAGTCATTACAAAAAGACTTTAGATCACTAAATATTGAAATGCAGTGTGGTTATGTCTGAGTTTAGTACATAAATCTACGAACTATAAATTTTTAAAGATTCCAAATAATATTTTGTATACTTGATATAGACAATTGATTATGGTGCATAGAAGCAAACTATGAAAATTGGTTTCAAGCGATAAAAAATAACTTTAAATTTGGTAGAATTAAATTATCCCCAAAAAATCTGCTTTTTGATAAATGACTTCGATTATTTTATCATCCAGAGTTTTTAAGTGATGTCGGAGTGCATGACGCATTTTTAGTTTTTTAGTGTTTTCTCACTGCTGTAGTTGACAAATTCACCATTCATTTACACAAAGCAATAATATTTCCAATGATGCTTCATTTTTACATAATTTATCAACTAAAGAATTAGTTCTTCATAATTGTTCAGATTTTGATCTTGTATAGCTCAAGTAAAAAAATGGCCACTGGTGCAATTAATAATTCAAAATATTGCCAAATACTCAAGGAATTTGTACCATACACAACCTGCTTATATCCCGATTCATGGATCTTAGAACAAGATGGAGCAACCTCTCATATCTCAAAATCGACAAAAGAATTTTTTACCAATTATAATATTCAAGTTATCCAATGGCCAGGTCTAGTACCTATAGAGAACGTATGGCAGATTCGGAGGGATTTTGTCGCGAAAAAAATCCCACAAATCTGACAAAATTAGAGTTACATCTTTTCGAATCGCAACACCAAATAACTCAAGAAGTCAGAGTCCGTCTAACGGATTCAGTTTCAAGACATTTATCTGCGTGTCACGCTTTGCATAAGCCTCTATTTGTTTTTCGTTTGTTATCAAAATTTGTTTATAATGTGCCACTTTTTTTGAATTGAGCTATATAATGACGTTGCTTTATTATTGCTTTGATTGTGATACATGTGTTGTTCTATTGTGAAAAAAATGAACAAAAACATAATTTATTATCAGCAAAATCTAATGCATTGTTATATATAATTTTAAACAAGTTGAATAAATTTAATTTAATATGTATTATTTTGATAATAGAATTGACGGTAAATGTATTGCTTGAGAGTTTAAAGAAAATTCGATTATCGCTGAACGTGCAATTTTCTGTTGTCACTCATTAATAAATGACAGCCTCCAACAATGGTACTACTTGCAAATATTCATCGCACAGGTAGTGTAGTAAATAATATATTTAAAAATGAAAGATGTCAAAAAATTATTTTCTTCATAGTGTCAATTTCAAAAATTTAAAATAAATCCTCACCACCTGATCGCATGACCCTATATCGAAGAAAATTTGAAGATATTTCGTTGATTACATGGCTGTTAATGACTTGGGAATATTTGTTTCTTAACCAATTCCTTTAGATTTGACGTGCTTTTGCAATTAATTGCCTTAATTGGATGCAAGCTAATTATGTCACATGACGTGATTTAAAGTCTTAGTTATTACAATGTTTGGTAAATTGATAAAATTTACGATAATTAATTAAATTTATTAAACATGTTTGAACAAGAAAAATAATTGTATTTTCTTAAACATAAACTGAATTATACTTCAAATACTATGTTAATTTTGCTCGATTCTAGCTTCTGTGAATTTGTTCATCTACAAAACAAATTCGTAGTGAAGAATGTCCTTCAACTCAAAGCAAATCTCAGTAGCTGTTAATTCTTCAAAGCAATCCCAATTTTGTCCAATACCACTTTTCTCGACTAAATTCATTTCAACCAATTGGCCTCTAACTTCATTTTATTAAGAGAATACAGGATTATTCTTTATATATACAGCAGGATTGCTTAGTTTTGGAAAACTATTTCAGTCTCATTAATTTGTGAGAAATCGGGGCAGACACCGTACAAAATTAGCTCTATATGCAAGACAACTGAGAATAACTTATGCTATTTTAGTAGAATATTGATCAAAATTTTGAATGAAAATAATGCACTTTAAGGGGAATGGTGAGTTAAAAGCATTTTTGAAACACAGTAAAAACCAGAAAGAATAACATAAATTGTAATTGATAATTAGTTATGAGTGCATGTGGATTATCATGTAAATTAACGTTAATCATCAAACTATTAGATAAAAACACAAAAATAAGAAATTTTAGAAAATGTAAAATAATTTTACAAAATTTTTTCTGGAATTCACAATTCAAAAAATGGAATAAAGTATCTTTCTAACTAAAATGTTTCAAGTATAAACGCTTTTAAAGAAAAGAGTTGGCCAATCCTAAAGATGTAGAAGATAACTATAATTTAATTTGACATTAATATGTGACAAAACGAAAATCTTATTTGTTTAGGCTAAGACCTATTTATTGCTGAGCAGCAAAGCCAATTTTTAAGAGATTTTAACCTTAAAGAGCTTTGTGTCCTTTTAAAAGGGCAGATCGCATTCCACATTTTCGAAGAATTTTTTTCAAGCATATCAGGAAATTTGAAAATCGTTAGCCATGTACACATCCATTGGTGAAAAAATTAACTATTTTTCCTTAAAATTTTTTTTTTAAAATTGAAATTCTCTCCATGTCTACCGTTCATGAAATTAAAAAGCTTACAGCCAATTGGGGAAAGCACGAATTTTAACTGTTTCTTTATATGTGGACAAACTTCCCAAACTCAGATTAAGAATGGAAGTGAAAGAGGAGGCACTATTGAGATCAGATTTTGTTATCTTCATTAGTTTTTTAGTTACATCACCATTTAACAAATTTTCCAAGAATCATAAAAAAATTCCTGGGCTGTTTAAGGTTAATGTAATATATTGACGAAGGCTTAAATTTCACTGTTCGAAATAATGTGAGATAAATTACAATAATAAATATATGTTTCTAATTTTAGGAAAGTATTGTTCACCAGATTACAAGAGCATGCTAAATATGTGCTCAATGCTCTTCGCCAAATGGAAATTAAGATGTTTTTGAAAATGCATTTTTTTCTATTTCCAATTGTATTTTCATTAACATGGGGAAGACCCATAAGGCTATCCAAATAATAAACTTTTTGATATTTGAAAAACCTGATAACTGTGTTTTTTAAATGTTAACCGCATATCCATAATTGTTTTATACACATGTAATCAATACATAGAAAATCATATTGCTTTTCTGACTTTGAGTAAAGTAAAATTCTCTCACAACATCATTTGCGATTAGCAACATTGCCAGATCTCTCAATCTTATTAACAATATGATGCAATTATTCTGGGGTAGGTTATTTTAAAGACAACCAGGTGTTTGAGTACTAAAATTTTTGCTAGGATAGATTTCACTCCTATTTTATTAAAAAATCATACTTACGATTCTCTCAGTAAGCACATAGGAAGAAGCTAGGTCCACTTAATAACCCGGTTTTCTACATATGAAATACATTGTAAAAGAATCAAACTTTCAATTTTGCTTTTCATTATGACCTACAAACAAGCAATTCTTGTTAGAGAGATTTCGTTTGGCATTTCACGATTAAGTATGCCATTGATTTGTATACTCCTAGCTTAGGTTTTTAAATAGAAAAATGTAATATCTATTTTAAATGTGCCTAGCACTAAGTCAATGTAATCTACAACCGACTATTTACAGTTGGCTAAGGCTTCTCGTTTAAGGCGACCTACTTCATTTAGTGGTGCCTAATCAAAATTATTCAAATACCTTCCGATGGTTCGGTGATCTTAACACTTGCCCCTCTTATCGTTTCAACGCCATATAATTTTAGTTTTCAGAAAAAACGTGACACTCATATAATTTAATTTACTCTTTTGGTCATTCTAACAGCATATTAAAATTAAATGCTTAGCAATTGCAATAAAAACTCCCCTACTCTATGTGGAGTACAAAATTTGTTATTCATATCTAAACATATTATACTGTACATAGTAAAGTTCGGTATCAAAGGTTATTTTTAAATTTTGCAATTACTCAACTATACAAACTAAAAACCATTTTAATTGAATTGTTCATTTAGTTGCACTGTAAAACTTAATTACTATAGAGATCTAAAAAAATTTGTCAAATTTATTTTTCAATGATTCAGCTTATATTTTGAATTTTTATCGTCAGATCAATTTTTAAAGGAATATTTAAATTTCGTGTTAAATGTTTCATCAAAATGCAGGTTTCACCCTATATTCATGAGTATGGACTTCCTATGATAAATCTACAAGAAAAATGTTTTTATACCAGGCTAAAAAATAAATGAATTGATAGCCACAATTTTACCTAG
The DNA here is from genome assembly GCA_900660155.1 of Hofstenia miamia. Taxonomy (NCBI): domain Eukaryota; kingdom Metazoa; phylum Xenacoelomorpha; order Acoela; family Hofsteniidae; genus Hofstenia; species Hofstenia miamia. Next base: position 864,484 of record CABFPE010000081.1, read on the forward strand.
TCTTACAAAAAAATATATATGAAATAATTTCAATGTATCATATATTATGATGTTGTTTTGCAGCTTGTATTAAAAAACTATTTCAGGCTCTTAATTAATACAGAATTTATGGTTGTTCCATACACTTTTATTTTTTTGATCGTTTGTCTGACCCGATGTCACTCTCTAATATTTATCATTGAATTAAGTGTATACCAGATGATTGCAGGCAAAGTTAAAACAGATGTTGGTTGCAAGGGTGCCGGCTTGAAGCGGGCCGGGTTCAACCTTCAAAATATTTCCTGCCTGCTCCCATCCATGATATAAATGTAGAATCTACCAAAAAAAATCGAATCCATTGTCAAAGTTCAACATATTCAATATATCATAATCACACTTGTCAACGAGCCGAGCCGAGCCGAGCCGAGCCGAGTATCGGATATACAACGAGCCCAGAACGAGCCTTTTTTAAGCAAAGCAAATTTATAGTACTATTTGTTAAGTTGATTATGCAGATTTTTTTTATTCCTTAATATGCCTTTCTTATAATCTAATTTTAGAAATATTTATTAAATAATAGGAAGAGCTATGCAAATAATTCTAAGAGCACAATATTTTAAAAAAATATCCAGCTGTTTTATGTGGCGAACCGAGCGAGCCGAGCTTAGAAATTTCGGCTCGTTGACAAGCTTGATTATAATACATTTAAGAATGTTTCAAATTTTGAGAAAATTTCATGAAATTAATGCATTTTACATCAAAACTCTTCGAATATTTCAATGTATGGCAATTAGGTCGTATGCTTGCGAATATTAGAATAAATTTTATAATATTAAAACATAAACCCATTCCTGACCCCGATTACTAAATTTCACAAGCCTACCCAAACCCGACAAGCTCTGAAACACTCGAACTTGGTTCGTGCTGAAGATTTGCTATCTGCATCATAATCAAAATTTTTCTAATCAATTCAAATATATATATA
>CABFPE010000081.1:885230-901417 GCA_900660155.1 Hofstenia miamia
CACAAAATGTAATTTTATTAGTTAATTTTTTCTAAAATGAGTGTGTAGAACAGCAAAATGACAAAATTTACCTCTATAGTTACCAGAGACATCCCGTTCCATCCTTACTACAACGGATTGTGGAGCCATTGGATAATTCATTATTCTGACAAAGGATCGAGATGGTTCCGTTAGCTTATGCTCCATAATTAAAGTTTATGTTTTAGAAATCGTTTTACCAGCTGATGGAAACTAATCAATTGTGCGGATTTACAACATTCCCACCAATTGTCACGGTCTAATTAGAGTCATTACGCCATCTTATGTCAACATTTGCAATTTTGTAATTCCGAGAAATACCGTTCTGTAAACTTACGAAGATATGCCAGCAAACCTTCAAATGGAATCAGGTGCTAATGGGTGGAAATCTGTCCAGCTGTATTAATACCTCATGATTAATACGTTTTTATATTTTCTTGAAAAACATTTAAATTTTAGTTATATTTGAACATTTAATTGCCCAACTTGACTTAAGCATTTGATTTCCTAATTCCTAATACAATGTGCAACCAAAGTTGTCAAAATTTCTTTAATAGATTTTCATTAGATATAAAAGTACATATATGTGCAATTTTAGCAAGGTAGGTTTTTTCGGATTTTTTTTCAATGCTTCGTGTAGTGTAATATGTTTCTTATAAAATAGTGAAGCTAGCATTTCAGATTGAGGAGCTGTGAGACAGTTTAAAATATCTCTAATACAGATCAACAAAAAGTAATTTCTAATCTTTTAAATAGAGAAAATTATTACATCGAAGTTTTCAGTGTCTAATTGTCATTGCTGGTCAATTATTATTGATAGATTAGCGGACAACAATAAGTTGACTTTGAACATCATATCAAAGTACGGCTATGCAAATTGGAAATTTTTTTTAAAACTGACGTATCTAAGAGAATTGTAGAAGCAGTTTTCACAGATTAAAATTAATTTAATTTATTGATCGTGGAACCCTGCTAATTGTAGTTCATCTAGATATAAAATCAGTTTTTTACCTTAAGAGATGATCTTATGCTAGAATGTGTATGTTAATGCCAATTTTTGAGTTATGCTGATTGTTAATTCTACATCTACATGCATAAATTAAAGCAGCTGTAATATAGCTCAGAAAATTTGTATTTGTACATACGGTGTCATTATGAACAACCAGAAAACTCTGAGTGTTTCGAGTAGTTTAAATATTGTAGAACATTTCAGTTGCCTTTGAATTTTGTCTGAATTTTAACAATTAACTTGTAGAGAAATAGACTATAAGTTTAAAGAAAATAATTTTTTAATAAGCGTTTTCATGAAAAAAAAACCATCAATTTTAATATAAAAACCTTTTGAATTCACATGGACATGCTCAACGCAGTGATAATTTTTGTAACGCTTTGAAAATTTCCCTTTGACAGATAAAAAACAGTTCATTTGGCAACACAATCTAAGCATGAGAGATATCGCTGTGTACTATTATCTGAAATATCATATGGACTACTCTTCACTTTCGATTTCGTGTTTCTTAGGATCAAGCAATCTCGGCTGTTGTAAAAAGTTTCATAATATATTCCATTAATAATTGCAATATAAATACGTTAGAATTAGCTATTTCACTTGTAGGCAGGACTCACAACTGTGTGCAGTTTGAAGGCTGACTGCATACATTGCGTATTTACCATTTTCAATGCTCCAAGAAAGTTTGGACACATTATCAAATTACATGAAAATGCTACTTGGTATTAAAAAACAGAGATTATTTTGAACATAAGTAATTGATAAAAAACCATAACTCATATATTTACAATGATATGTGATTTTTATATTTGGAATGTATTTCCCGAGTTTTCTTTACATCATTAAGCTTTTTGGGCATTCAGTATGACAATCACTTGCATAGCTCTGGTGTAAATTTACCGCATCAAACATGGAGTATTTTCTATTTTGATATATTCATAACTTATTGGTTGGTAGCATGCAGCCTTTCATTTCATGATTTTATTTTAAGTCATGGTTAAATTTAAAATCTGACAATTACCAGCCATATCAATGAAATCAATTGATTGATTTTTTTTAAACATGATCACATTGTACCATTTTCAAGTATCTATTACACTGGCATTAAACTGATTTAGCTGTAGTTCAGGGAGAGTATCAACTTCTGTGTTGCCATTCAGTTGACTGAATCACCCATGTGTAATGAACCTATTTCAAACCTCTCTCCCTCTCTCTCACTCTCTCTCTCTCTCTCTCTCTTCTAATACTGATTTTAAAGCCTACAAAGTTTTTGAACTTTTAAATACAGCTACTAAAATTAATGCCTGAGTTTTCATAGGAAACATTAACCTTTGAGGAACTACAATTTCAAATAGTTACTACACTATTGAAAAAATGATAGTGTTCATTAGAACATATTTGCAAATGGAAAAAATTCAAAATGTAGTAATGCTTGGAAATGAACTAAATATAAATTTGGTGGTGGTCAGTTGGATAAAACTGAATGTATTGCACTTTTATTTATTATTTGCTTATATTAGTTTAACTGTATACTGCTTCTGAAGACATAAAGAAACGTGAATATTTTGATGAGGTAGCATTTTAAAGCGAAACTGCTGGGATTCTTTAAACTTTTATTTGCATTTGTTGTGCTTCTCCGTACTTCAATTGTTTCAATTCCGACATTTATTAAATTAATCGAAAAGAATTCGGCCGAAATAAAAATAGCGAGTAACCTCACTATTTGCACAAGGAATTGAATTTGGGTCCCTTTACATAGCATGAATTATATTTTAGAGGCAGGCCCATATCTGTATTTTGAGCCTAAAATGTGATTCTCAAGCCCATTTTGAAGACTTTTTAATTAATGACTGACCCAACACACTCTTGAAATTGAATATAAGTCTTATATAGTTTCAAGATCATTGTATTCTACTCTGATTTGCTTTAGAACTGGTAAATTTTCTCTTTTTGGAGTCACTTGTATCCGGACAAAGAATTTTTCTATTGTATGATTCTCATAAACAGGCATGCTCAAAGATTAATATAATACTTAATCTGATGACTTATTTACTTCTCTTCTGCTGCTTTTGGGAAGCTTCAGCGCTAAATCGGATCCCAATTGCTTAGCACTTGCAAAATGATTGACTTTCTATTGAGAAATTTTCTAGTAATAAATTCAACTCTTTTTTTTGATTATATGTTTATGCTGTATCGAATGGTTTCAATTACTTAAAGTCAATCATACACATTTTGGATAATAAAGTCTACTTACGTTGCATAGCAGTAGCAGGGGCGTACGCAGGATTTTCTGACAGAGAGACATCTTAATCATGACCAAAGGTGGGCTACATCCCGCGATAAATTTTTCAAATATTGAGAATGCATTTCACGATCTCAGATTTTAAATTTTTCTATTTTTTACCGAAAATTTTTTGATATTACCAATTAAAGTCAAATTTGAAAACCTGACGTGTTGACATTCCACCATGTCCTCCTTGCGTACGCCACTGAGCAGTAGCACATGATCATTTTTCTAGGAGTATTATAATACTAGTTTCTAAGAATAAGGCATAGGCTACCTCACAAAATATAAATCTCATAATCAATACCACTTTATATTAGTGAAGAAAATTTCAAATAATGGGTTTATTAAAAAGTAAAAAATTGGAGGTTTAGAAAATTTAAACAACTCGCAATAAAAATTCATAATCTCACTTGTTGTGCTTAGCAGAAGTTAATGGAATAAACTCACAATTTAAAAGAAAGATGCTTAAATCATTCACTTTAATTGATGAACCCTTGACAGCTGCCAAAACTCTTAAGTAGAAACACTTTTCTAGATGCCGTATCCGAATCATTAAATTCTACATTGACAATTAAATTTAGCAGAAGCACTTCGAATCGATTCAAATTTAACTAGTCGTGGAAAAGTATTGACACAGTAGTTTAGTACTTGTCGACAACTTTCTTTGTAGTCAGTATTAATTATTGCTTACTTACTTTAGCATTTCTGATAAAATTTTGCCGCTGCATACATTGCAGTTTACATGAAATCTAAAATCTTTCATCATTAGAAGAAATTATGTTATGGTGAACACTGGAAAAACCTTTAAAAATTTTAGAACAATTATTACAATAATTAATTAAGTTGAAGACTGAAAACATAGACTTTCCTTGTAGCTTGCCAAGCAATTAGTTATAATGCTCAAAATAAATGACATCGTTGAATATATAATATTGTGTAAATTTAAAGTGTAGTAAATAACAACAAGGTTTTCACACTTCAATGCTAGAACGAAATTGATATATTCAACTATGAATTCGTGCAGAAAATAATGAACAAAGCTATTAGACAGGTTTGCTGTACTCGAAGGATCAAACTTTAAACGGGTAGACATAGTCCACTTTGACCTAACATAGGATGAAATTATAAGTAGGCTGGGTTACGGCTCAAACGACAATTGGGTAGCTGGCTGATTCCCTATTCCGTGAAAAAATGTTACCAAAAACATGATTAGTGTGTATTCAACTAGCTTAAATATAACATTTAGCAAACAAATCCTGATTCATATATATATATATATATATATATATATATATATCAATTTTTAGTTCATTTTAGTTCAAATTATTTGCACTTTCTACATCTTAGCAAAATGCGTTCTTGCCTAATGCTAACGTTTAAATTTTAATGTCTGTTTGCTAGAGATGCAGATATAATTTCATAACCATTATCATATTACAAAGTAAACTATTGTTCTTTGAGAAATGCAATAATTTAATTGAAGCGGATTTTGATAAAATTATTTCAAAATGCTCATAACAATTGCTATTTAGCAATAACTATAAGTCTAACTTGAGAAATTAGAATAATTTAGTCCATAACAGACTCCATATGTACATTTCTATTAAGCAGTGTTTGCAATGCATGACTTAGGTTACGTGCATATTAGAGGAAAATTAGAAAATTATGAAGAGTACACGAGAACGATCTAAATTTCAAATAGTTGCAAGGCATTTAGAATCTTAGCTCGTGAGTTAGTGACTTTAAACGCATTCTTAAAACCACTCTAATTATAATACATCCAATGCGGGAAAGCATAATTTGGTTTCTGCACATTGAACTTTAGGCTATTATTCTTTCCTGGTAAGGATAAGCCTGATGCATATACTTAACATAAAAAAGGTCAATGCCCATAAATAGCATCCATAATGAAACATCTTTCAGACAATTTTAAGTTCAGATATTTATAGAAGCATGTTCAATTTAAAGTACATAAAAGGTGCAAAATCTTTTTTTTTCAAAGTCTGATGCTTACCACTTGAATAAGTACTTGTGCACAAATGTTTGATGAAGTTATCTTGTAAATCGAGATAATATTTACTGAAAGCTAGCATTACCTGTAATTTAGAAAAAATTGATTTAGCTGAAAAATCACTGATTGGTGAAATTCATAAGAAAAACTTTAATTGTATTAATATTGCAATTTAAGCTATCGTTTGAGCAGTATGGAATTCTTATAATTAATTTTCCTATAAATCTATTCTGAATGACTTTGAATTCATAACTGCCAAAGGGAAGATTTGAAGTATAGAGATAACTTTTAAGAAATTTAGTATTTTCTAAATTATATTTACTTTAATAAATCTAATTTCCTCTTGTTTCCTCACAGGATCTTGAATTATAATTCAATTTTTACTGAAAACCTGTTTGTAAATTATTATTTCAAAATTCAACACCTGCAATTCAATAAAGGTATTACTGCATTAAACAGTCAAGAAATTTTAGGTATACTTATCTAAAACTAACATAAAGGTATATTAATACAAATTGTAATTTAAAGATAATGAAGCAGATCAAGAATTAATAAATTTAAGATCATCCTAATTCATTTATAAAACTACACTTTAATGTATGGCAGCAATAAGTTTTATTTATCTGCAATTAAAAAATATGTCTAGAAGTTGCACAAAAATTGTGTCGCGCTAGATAAATTTCCCTATGATTTCCAACATATCAATTGTAACAATTTTACAACAAAATTGTTCATTTACATTCTAAATATCATTTGAGGAAATTAAAATGAAAATGTGATTACAGCTTCCAAAATTAATTTTTAAGCAAAATATTATAAAATTTTAGTAACTTTTTCTCTTAAGTTGATATTCTTATAAAATCACAAAACACATTCTACGCAATTTCTTACGCAGTAAATATAGAGTATACTACTTCAAATCTGTTCAAAACACAATTCAAGAATTTAGACAATGAAATTGCTTAGAGTTCGTTATTCATTAGAAAATATAGAGTCAGGGATTTTTGATAATCGAAATGTTCCAAATGGACATAGAACAATTTGAATTCGATAAAATTTCACAGTTGAATTTCTTTAGAACTAAGACTTTACATTCGATGTATTGATTGTTTGATTAAAAAGTTTATTTATGATTTCATTATCAAAAATACACTTTGATTGAAGTTCCACATGTTTATTTTTGTAGTCTCTTACGAGATCAAAATGAGTGCACTTATGCCCCGTCTACACGTGACGTGAGACATGAAAGAAGCATGTCTCTGGTTTTCAAAGAGCAAGTCACGTCTGAACATCGAAAACATGAGACATTCAAGCACTCAAGTAGAGCACCTGAACAACATACTACTTACAAATGATTTTGATTTTCTCGAGTGCTTCATGTCTCGTATTACTGTGTAAACAACCAAAATTTGAGACTGAATTTTTTCAAAAATTTCTTGAAGTCGCTATGTTAGAGAAAAAAAATTTTGTAAACTAATATCGCGAGCTTCAAAAGCTCAATGAGAGCGTGATTTTCTTCATGTGGACTATTTCTCTGCGAGTACTCGAAATTTCGGTTACCCGACCTGACTCTATTCGAAATGTATGTATTTACAATTTTTCAGTTGGGTCGAGTCAACTTGAGTTGTGTTAATTTGATACTGAATAGTACACTTGCCTAGTTGAAAGAAATATATATATATATATATTCTGATTGAAAAACCTTTCTACAGGAAAATTTTTCATGGCCCATTGTAGTTCAGCCAAATTTTCTAGCGCATGACCATAAATAGCATCAAAATGTTGGAATTGATTAATATTACGTTGGTTGCGTCTCACTGCTCCGTGTAAGATTAAGGTTACATTTTTTTAATTTTTAACTTAAAAAGTTTTACTTTCTAGTCTTTCGTAAAAGTTATGTTAAAACCTCATTAGCTTTCAAGTGATAAACAAACGTAATACATATATTCAAATGATGGTTGATTGGCTTGCTTTTTTGAATTTTATAACATTAGCATTGATTGGTTAATGTACCATACTATAGTTTTTAATTACAAAATTTTACCTAATTACAAACGTAAGAGTTAAAATTCATTTTTTCCATAGTAATAAAACAGTTGATTATTTAATAGTTTTTCTACATTTATGATATTGGTAAGCCTAGGTGCGTAGAAAAGGGTCGAAATTTGATTTGACTCGAAAAAAAATGTCTCGACTTGCAGGGCCAAATTTGGACTGACGGTTAAGAGATGCAATCACATTTTTCAACAGAAACCCTTTATTTCCAGAGTGGATGTCGGAATATCATCACTATTATATCCCAAAATTGAAAAGAAGTCTAGAATTTCTACAAACACTTAACCCAAGCCCATTATTTGCTTACATGTAGATGCAAAGTCCAAACCAAGTGTAATCGGATATATTTATTCTTCTTTTCTTTCTTATTGAAAAGATAAAAATAATTTTAACATATTAGAATAAAGGTAACTTTGCTTTACGTAAGATGTGAGCAAACAAATAAAACAAATAAAGGCCTCATGAAATAATCTTCTCTATAATAAAGACATTAGACAATTTCAAATGAATTGATGATTGCAGAGTCACAATTTTGATCTACATTTGTAGATAACAGTGAAGAAACTGGGATAAAGCATAATTTGTAGTTTTTTTAAAAAGAAAAAATTTTACTATGTACAGCATAGGATTATATGATGCCAAGTGAGAAAGGTTTTTCCAGATCCAGTTCCATTAGTCCAATTGAATGTGATCCCATTGTTAGTCCTATCCTATGAAGTACTCCCAAAAAGATATCTTCATGCTGCTTCTAAGTTTATTCTCACTATAGGCATTTTTTAACATGTTACATAAAGTGCTTAATGACTAGTAAGTTGATGATAATGACTAGAAATGGTTCGTATGAGATCGCATGACAGAGTCAGGGCTATTTGCCTTAAAATGATTAAATTTTTAGAAAGCAATCCTGGGCGGTTTGGATATCACAAAGATATAAAATCAAAGCATTATGATCCAAATGTTTGGTTGAATAAAGCAAATCATAAAATTAAAAAGGCACTTGGAATAAAATGTAGTTTCCAATATTTTGAATCCATTTAGCTTGCAAACATCGCCATTGTATACGTATCACATCCCTTGAGGTTGGTAACCAAATCTGAGATGCATACATGAAGGAAATCAGGATAAAAGTTTTGCAAAGAGTAAGTTTTATGTGGTATGAAATATTCAAAGGAATTGATCCTTTAATAACATAATTTTTTCAACCACATGAAAAGTAATCACTCATTCGATTCAATACCTGCTCAACATAGTGCGGCCGATTTGCTAATGACCGGATTCATGGACATATCAAATTGAGGTGCAATTTTATTAGAAATTGCTGCAATAGTTTTCTGAGGGGATGTAAGTGATGTGAATGTTGATTTTGGGAGATCAAAATCTGTCAATATTCTTCTTGGAGGTATTGTACAAGTGAGTTTGCTAGGGAAGATATTAGTTAGAATGTGTGCAAAAGAAAGGTAAACCATAGAGAGAATATCAGATTCTTAATGTCAATAGCCTCGGCTAACAAAATAGATATTGTGTATTGACTCTAAATATAAAGGATGCCATCATATCGATTATCTTGCGAATTGTCTTGAACTATTCCAGCATCCTAATTCTTCCTGATATTCTCAACTGTAAAGCTTAAAAATTTAATTATTATTGAGCCTTAGTAATAATATGAAGAAGCGGATTGTTATTACATGTGAAATTTCAAGTTACGTCAATGTCATAAACTGGGAAGTCTCTCCCGTTTGATTGCTTGATCTACTAACAGAAGTACAAGATGCATGCGGTGATCATTTAAATGGTAGATGGCCCAGTGCACTGAACAACAGATTCTTGCAGACTAAGTCCAAAAGAAGCTAGTTGCATAAAAATAAAATTGGCAGATAACTCCTGCCTTTTGTGAAGGATATTTTTGCCATTTAAGCAACATAGTAAATAATGTAATTGTCTTGTGTGCATGCATGCAATTAAGATATTTAATCTTTCTTATCTGCCTATCACAAACGTGAGGAATTCATCATCGACATAATTTCCAGGTGTCTTTAGTTATTCCAGGTATTTTATATAATGTAATGTTTGCCATTTTCATGGTTTGACATGATAAGTGAAAGCTAGCCCTCGTCCCCCACAAAATTATAGAAAGTTATTTACAAACTATCTAGCAGTTCACTAAGATTGAGTATTAACTGAGTAGCTTGCTTACCTTAGAAAGCATACCATCAAGTGTTGATGTTAAACAGAAATAATATAAAATAACAATAAACGTAGAATAGTGGTACAAGTGAGATAAGGATAGAGGCTACCAATATTTTTAACTAATTATCTGCTCATATTTAAATTTTTTAACAATCAAACCTCTGATGTATATATCTAAGCTAAATCACAGAATATATTCATGTTTAAATTGCAGAAATTTCACTAAGTCAATTTTCCAAATGTGTTAAATCTAGCGAGGATAATTTAGTAGGAGTTGAATTACAGATTTAATTTATCAACAGACTTTATTCCAAATTCAATTATTTTCAAGAATCAGTAAATAAGCGAAAGGAAATGAAAATAATTAAATCCATACACAAAGAGCGCAAGAATATTAAATTAGAAATTTTTGTTAACTGTTAATAAATTTTTGCAAGTTTCGCGAATTCGTTGTTTTGATTTTCTAAAAATCAATTAGCAGTAAGGGTTATAATAATGATTAAAGTTACAATGCTTCTATTCACTATTTTGGGAAGAGAATTCGAACGTGTATTTTTGCACGTTTGGTATAGTAAAGGATTGTTCATATTTCAAATAAGCAGGAAGCAATATATAAAGCAGCTCTCAAATTCATACATGTTCTATTAAAATGAAGGCTATCGTTAATAACTGGCTTTCATTTAGTTTTTTCAACCTCGACATTAACAGCTTTACTAACAAAAGCTGAATAGTCTATGATTGTTAGTGATCAACTTGTCAAATTGCAAATGCTCAATAGAAATTCATTTCTTTGACATATTAATTTCTATGCATACCAACTTGAATTTATAGAGCTACTAATTTCCCTGAATATTTCGTCTAAGCAACAACTATGTGTCGAGAACAGTGGGGTAAATTTTCTCGAAGTAAAAATTTACATTTAAATAGAAACATTTCAATGAAATGTATTTAAATTGCAAATTATCAACGTAATTTAAATGGTATGAATTGTCATTTAAAAAAACGCTTTTTCAATTTTGCGATTTGAAAATATCACAGCTATACGTTAACTATTCGTGTATATATTAAATCTATTTAAGTGATTTGAACAAAAATCAGGTTAAATATATTCAATATTTAATTGACATTTAATTGACCATTTAAATGAGCATCTCTAGTCATAGGCTATAGGAAGTTTAGTACGCTTACTTAAGTATTTACTTCAACTGAATGAAAATGTAAAAATATTCTAAAATAGCAGTTTTAGCCACTTTTATTTATTAACTATTTCCAAGGAGTGCTTTATATGTTATAAGCACTCCTTGTTATTTCTCAATTAACGCATGATTAAAACTGCATAATTGGGAGTTTCTAGAGAAGGCAAGGTCTTACAAGAATTCTACATCATTAAACTTTATTAGAAAATATTCAAGAAAAAGTATTCATCTTTAGCATACAACCTGAACTTGTGCCATTGACTGACATTAAGGACTGTTGAATGAATTTTCAGATCAAGGATTTGGTCTAATCTAAAACTCTAGGTAAACTGTGTAGTAAAGTGCGCCTTTCATCATTTAAAATACTCGTTCCCAATGCCGTTTAGATTCAGATTTAGCCAATAATGTTCTGATGAGGACATTTCAGTAGTGATTAAGTCCGGCGATCAGAAACTGTCAACATTTTAACAAAAATAGACCCTTATGTTATATCTCAAAACTTCAATTTCTCATAGACCTTAATTTTTTACAAAATATGTAAGGATTCAATAGAAAAAGTCATTATTGAAATCCTATATGTAATGATATTTCACCACGTCACATGCCTATGATAATGACTTTAACAGAAACAAGGAGTTCCGTTTCACAAAATATTACTAACGACAATCAAGAAAGCAAAGATGCGAAACTCCTTCAATATGAAAATGTAAAACTTAGCTCACATTTGACATCGAAAGAGACCTTAAAGAAGCCTTGAGAAATGCAACAGTTCTAGGAAATTAAATATAATCTTTTTCAAATTTGTTGTAAAATTAATAGTTAATTCTTGGAAAAATAAACTTGCAAAAGCATGATTTTGCAAAAAACATTCCTCAATTCAGATTATATTTTAGATCAACTCCAAGCTCATCAAAATAAGATTCTTTATCATAGATAGTTTACCTTACTTACATTGCATCGTACTTAATTTTTACAGCCCCTGGTATACCAATCAATGCTTATATCATAATGCATTTAAGAACGTCTAACAATATCTCTTAATGTTAGTACGAGTGCTTTGAAACAAATTTACTAGCATATAAAATGTATTGTATCTAGTTGTCATCAATCAATTCAAATGCGCACACCCTACATACTCTGTGTAATGCCAAACAACCACGTGCTCAAATCTGCCCATGTTGCCATACATCTTATATTCTACTACCCCATTTGACCCATCCAATAAATTTGCTCCAAAAACTTTTGGAATTCCGCCACTGCCTCATTTCAGTTTTTTAAGCATTTTTTACCTGTATATCTGTGGGTACCCCTTTCCGAAAAATAGTGTCCCACTCTAACCCAAGTTCGATCTTTGGCTCATGCATCGATAAACTAATAAATTCGGTTTCACAAATAAATTTACGATCAAATTAAAGATGTTAAAGTTGTGGTTTTCCAATTGAATGGATTTTCAAAACTATTACAATAATCAATCTGCAATTTTATTTAAACAATCCTACTTCTAAATAGCAAACTGCAGTTTAGTTTGCTATGCTTTGCTATTTTTTTTTAAATCAATGCAATCTATAACTTAACACTTGAAGTACCATTACTCCTTGAAATTCATTTTACATGTAGCATTTCAATTAAAAAATATGTAAAAGATACTTGCTTTTGTGTTGGATGATTATGATGAAATTTGGAGATTAGCTTAGCAACTGAAACTTAGAAGATCATCTAATTGAATGACTTTGACAATTAGAATTGGTGTATTAATACAGTACCTAGACGACAATTACGTTGCCTAGAAAATATTCTTTGTTACCCAGATCATTTAAATAGTATGCTTCTGGAAAACAAAAGTTTTTGTTACTCACAGAGTTTATTCCCTTTAAAATATTTTATTAAATGTATTCTCTACCACACAATATTAGTATAGATATTTTTTCTGAGTTTGTTGACTAAAAATGCTGTATTTTAAATTGTTTGTTTCATAAATGCTCTAATAGTACTGACAGTAACATTGTGCTTAAAACAATATTGGCTGGCTGTATCATAATGTTGGTAAGAACTAATGGGAATAGTGTTGCTTAAATTTACTTTTACACTTTCAATTAATGACCAATAAAAAATTTAAATAAAAATAAAGCTAATATTAGAATTTCCTTATTAAAACATTAATCTGATTTCTTAATCATTAATATGTTTCATAGTTGCAAAAAGGGTCGGACTCGTGTTGGATTGGGTTTGGGTATGGTCTGCTCAGGTTGAACTTAGACATTCAATTGCAAATCGTGTTGAATTCGGACTGAAGATTTTTCCTAAGTACCTAAGAGTGGTTTTTATGAAATTCATATACATGTAAATGGTATTTGTTTAAATTAAACGTTACTTGCAATTTTAATTCAGTACAAAATTATTAAAAAATTCAAATTAATCAAAATTACTGTATTTCTATTTTAAATATGGATCTTGAGCTTAATAAATATATATATATATATATATATTGATATTGAACTGGAAGACAAATATGTATGGTAATCTTATAGCTATTAACATAAGGATCTCATAAATTGTAGAAAATACCTGCTAGTAAAGGTAAAATTATATTATTGTTTTGATAGTATAGTAGCATTAGTACTGCTAAAAAATATTTTCCATTATCGTTACTTCAGTAAAAAATTCAATATTGACCAATGCTCTAAACATAAAATTTCAAATTGATGCTAAAATTATAGCAGTAAACATTCCACTTTTGCTGCTAATCTTTAGATGAGTTTCTGAAAATTAGCAAATGAATTTTATTAAAATACTGAAGACTAATCTTTTGAAAGTTACTTTAATAAGATAATGTTTTGTTGAGACAAATGTGAAAGTAGTCTAAGCATTCCCCCTAGATGGTCGTCGTGGTCTAACGACATTAACATCATTGAACATGTATGGGTCAAACTAACACTCAGGTCATTAAGATGTGTCAAACAACGGGAAATGGATTTCGAAATTGTTGAACTAGAATTTTATTAAATTCGGACCAGGGTCTCTGGTGCAAGTTTTATTCTTTAAAATCGAGCTGATTATTGATTTGAGTTTATAAATCTGTATTTGAATTTACTGAATTAATTATGGCTTGTGAAAATCAAACAGGTAACAGTAACGCAGACGACTACGATGCGGATTATAAACAGACAAAGAATTTTTAATGCACAATATCAACGAAATACTGCTTTGGAACAATAGCAGTATTATCTGGATTAAACAAGAATTAAAATTTCATGGAAAATCAAGGAATTATAAATTTAGAAAGGTTACCATGACTTTTCACTAGCTCTTTAAAAACAGTGCCTTAAAAGCCAATCGAAATATAAAAACCTGTATTTCCATCCTGTCAAATTCCATGTATGCCTCGAAAGCACCACATGGTATTTGTAGCAAACGTTGTAAGCATGGTTAGATACAGTTTCATAAGTTTGTATTTAGATTCTTGTAATATTGTTTTGCATTTCCAGTACGTTTAGTCAGTGTCACTACTTCAATTGATTGTAAGATTCTAATGCATACATCTTCAGTTATATTTAGTGATAGAATTAGACGTTATTAAGTTTGGAATATATACTCACTATACTACATTGCATCACATTGAAATGAATTTTGTTTGGTTTTGATTAGTTTCTAATTGCCTTCATTTTCAGCTCATTTTTATCAGCTGAGTTTTTATGATAAAAAAATAGAAATCGCTAAAATACTTATACTTGTACAAGTACACAGATGGAGGAACTGAGGAAACGCCCCACCCCCACTCAACATAGCAGAGATACTTCCATTCCTCATGAAATATTTACCTATAACAAGTGATGTACCCAGGAGAACAGGGTGGAATGCCTCCCCCGTCAGATTTTGAAAATTGTCTTTGACTGGTTAAGTAAAAATACTTCTGGTAAAGAATATTAAGATATTAAAAACCAAGGTGCTGAAATGTATATCTTAACTGAATTCGTTCATTTTTTCCAAAATGTTGCGCGGCTTCGCCCAGCTTTTGGTTTCTCAAAACAGAGACATTCCTTCCTGTGGAAATCCCTGCGTACTCTCCTGGTATAATAATCATAGTACATAATATAATTATGTATTGCTTCTACTCCATGTGTGCATGGGTAGACAATATTAAACTGATATTGCAATTGTTGCAATAATTTGAAATTAATTAATATATTGCATACTTTAAAAAGACTATTGCCAATTATTTAAGGTTCACTTAAATCTCCCTGAAATATATAATCAATTCCCGATTCCAGAAAGCATTATTATCCTGTGTAGTAAAGTTTCATAGCATTGGCTGTTGAGTGTACAGCACAATTTGATGACCCAAAAATAAATTATGCTTCTACCTCCCAATTCACCGTTTTATGTTTATTGAAGGTTTAACATTAACCTTATTTCGCACCATTTTGACATTCTGTCTGACACCTCATCTTGACATGTCAAACCTTAAGAAATTATACTACGCTCACAGCATTTACATAAGGTACCAATATAATTACCAATTATTTAAGATTCACAATTTAATGCACTACTTAAATGAAACTAGGAATGAGAAATATAGTCATTTAAATGAATTTTTTATGAAATATATTTTGCTAAAGTGAAAATACTTTGAACACGCTTTCTGTATTTCTTAGCGTGTAGTGAAATATTCTGAATTATATAGCAATGCTAATAATAATTCAAATTATGGCAAGTCGCAAAATGTAACTAAAGATATTTTGTCCAGCACAGCTACAATATGAAATGATCCTCAATCATGTCTACTCTTCTGTTAACAAGAGTTGAAGTCAGAGAGAGACCTGCACTGGTCTGGGGTTGGACTGAGCTATTGGAAAAGATAGGCTGAAATTGAAAAAATACACTACAATTGTAGTAAATGCTACATAATTTCTGAAACGTTGTGAAATTGCACATTAGTATCACATAGTCTTCAAAAACTGCATTTATAATTTTCAATTCAATGTACAGATTTTATTCGAAGTTTCTAACATACCTAACTTTGACCTAGCAAGCCGCAAAATTCTAGAAAATTTCGCAAGAACTGTCATAGAAATACGCCGAATTGGAATTAATCAGGTTGGATCGGATTCAAGTTGGGCAGTGATTGACCCCACATTTTCTGATTAAATTTATTAGTCTACGAAGGAAAGAAATTTCTAAGATCAATCTATCATAAGATAAAAGAAGTGTTTCCTAATGAAATTAGAAGCAGCTAAAAGTGCATCAGTCTGTATTCGAAACTCGCCTCACCGACTGAACTACGTAACACATAAGTGCGCTAGCCAGCCTAATAATGGCTGTATAGGTGAGGTCGTGTAGGGAAAAATATTTCATTGTTAGTAATTAATAACATAAACATTCATTATGCCGGCTGCGTTTGTAAGGTTGTAATGAATATATATATAT
>CABFPE010000081.1:901949-915108 GCA_900660155.1 Hofstenia miamia
GGCTAGGGATAAAATTAATTTTGTATGGCCTGCTACGGCCAGGAATATTGCTTTGGTCGCAGAGCACTAATTTCGATCAGTTTTTAAGGTGGGGGCTTCGAATGGACTGAGTCCGGCTGAACCCGAAGGATCAAACATAAATGGTTTAGCCCTAAGAGTGTCCCCTTGAAAAATACTATATTTTTAGAGAAACTTGAAAAATTTGCAATGTAGTGCCAATTTCCGTCAATCGGTGCTTAAAACAACCGGCCAGTACTGGACTTTAATAAAGAGATTTGAGCTGGGTCAGTGCCCAAAAATTTGGTTTGGCTACAACGCTGACCTAATGGAGTACTTCAACAATGCTCCACTATATTGCTTAAGCTGCTTGTATAAGGATACATTAATATTATCACCCTAAACGTTTTAAAATATACATTTTTTGGATTTATCTAAATTGCTGCCTGTCGCCTTTGCGACTGAGCCACAAATTTTTCATGAATATTTTGTTTCTGAGATGCGCGTCTTTTTATTAACGACCATCTTCTTATTTTGCACTACACACATAATTTTACTTAATGGGTAAACATTCGAGGCTAATAATATTTTATATGATATGTACAGTTTGTAGTTAGCACTTAGAAGAAATTTACGAATATAGGTCTTTTTCAGAATAGTTTTTATGAAAATACGCATTTCCTATGTATACTAGTATTTTTTACTCAGATTTGACGAAGTTATAGCCAAATTGGAAATCGTGTTTGACTTAGGTTTCCCGAAAGAAATACAAAAACACATAAATCCAAAAAATCGATATTTAAATTTGAGCGGCCAATCCAAATTTTATATGAGAATTCCATATTATACGATTCTTTACTTTAAGGAATTGATCTATCTACTGAAAAATTACAAATTTAGAATTAAATGGTTTTGTTGTTGGACAGTGGAATGTATTTTCATGCAAAATATATATCTCCAAGTATCTTAGTAATTTATATTATTGGTTACAACATATGTAAAGGTTTGTTCAAAAATGTTTGTTATTTGATATAGAATTTAGCTAACATTCATTTTAAACGAATATGAGTTAAATTTTAAGTAATAATAGCGTTGGACACTGATATGCTTTTGAAGAATACCAAATGTTTATTTTTTAGCTAAATCTAAGGCATGATATCCCTTCAAAACAATATTTTTCTAAATAGTATTTGCAATTATTTACTCAAACAGTTTTAGAAGAGCAACATAAAATTATTTTCTTTGTGAAGAGGTCTATGAAGAAAAGTTATCAATCAGCTATCCTTCACATTAATATAAATCGACTGCGAGTAGATTTCAATTAATACTGCAAGAACAAAACACAACTCAATAAAGAATTCAATGCCAGGCATTTTATCAAATTTAAGATAAACAACATGCCATTCTAAAAGAAATTTCTACATATATATATATACAACATGGCCGGCCTTAGCCAGCACGGGGCCCGGGGCAAAATATGCACATAAGTAAAATGAAGAAATCACGTTAGCAATGTCCTGTTATAGTGTGGGTTCGCGCCCTTATTTAGTTGCTGTAAAAGTACATAGATCGTTGCTTGCATATGCTGTGTGTGTTGGGAAATGATATAGNCATTAATATTATCACCCTAAACGTTTTAAAATATACATTTTTTGGATTTATCTAAATTGCTGCCTGTCGCCTTTGCGACTGAGCCACAAATTTTTCATGAATATTTTGTTTCTGAGATGCGCGTCTTTTTATTAACGACCATCTTCTTATTTTGCACTACACACATAATTTTACTTAATGGGTAAACATTCGAGGCTAATAATATTTTATATGATATGTACAGTTTGTAGTTAGCACTTAGAAGAAATTTACGAATATAGGTCTTTTTCAGAATAGTTTTTATGAAAATACGCATTTCCTATGTATACTAGTATTTTTTACTCAGATTTGACGAAGTTATAGCCAAATTGGAAATCGTGTTTGACTTAGGTTTCCCGAAAGAAATACAAAAACACATAAATCCAAAAAATCGATATTTAAATTTGAGCGGCCAATCCAAATTTTATATGAGAATTCCATATACGATTCTTTACTTTAAGGAATTGATCTATCTACTGAAAAATTACAAATTTAGAATTAAATGGTTTTGTTGTTGGACAGTGGAATGTATTTTCATGCAAAATATATATCTCCAAGTATCTTAGTAATTTATATTATTGGTTACAACATATGTAAAGGTTTGTTCAAAAATGTTTGTTATTTGATATAGAATTTAGCTAACATTCATTTTAAACGAATATGAGTTAAATTTTAAGTAATAATAGCGTTGGACACTGATATGCTTTTGAAGAATACCAAATGTTTATTTTTTAGCTAAATCTAAGGCATGATATCCCTTCAAAACAATATTTTTCTAAATAGTATTTGCAATTATTTACTCAAACAGTTTTAGAAGAGCAACATAAAATTATTTTCTTTGTGAAGAGGTCTATGAAGAAAAGTTATCAATCAGCTATCCTTCACATTAATATAAATCGACTGCGAGTAGATTTCAATTAATACTGCAAGAACAAAACACAACTCAATAAAGAATTCAATGCCAGGCATTTTATCAAATTTAAGATAAACAACATGCCATTCTAAAAGAAATTTCTACATATATATATATACAACATGGCCGGCCTTAGCCAGCACGGGGCCCGGGGCAAAATATGCACATAAGTAAAATGAAGAAATCACGTTAGCAATGTCCTGTTATAGTGTGGGTTCGCGCCCTTATTTAGTTGCTGTAAAAGTACATAGATCGTTGCTTGCATATGCTGTGTGTGTTGGGAAATGATATAGCTTGCAAAATAAATATAATTTTTGCTCGATAATGTAATTATAGATCATTGTGTATAATTGCATCCCAACAATTTAGGCAATTTATATTAAATCAAAAAAGCAATTTCAGTATACATTGCAACTTGAGGATATTACAAACATAGCAAGCAATAGACATTTTCGTTTAGTATTTTAAATCATCTTCAAGCCATTTTAGAGAAATTAAAGCTCTGTAGAGCAATGTTAAGCTTTAAAGTATCTTTAAGTCACCTTGGAGCAAATCAGTGTTTTGAAAACAATTTAATAATTTAAAATATGGCTACAGTACTGTAAAGAGAATCATTTTACTTAATATAGATGTGCATAATTTGTCCCCTAATCAAATCTTAGACTCCAAGAAAAATTCAAGCAACTGTAGAAAAAGTGTTATGCGTAAAAAGAAAAGACATATTAGTATGCGATAGAACAAAAAGCTATATTATATTTCTAGAAGGTAATAAATTTATCAAGTAATTTTTCTTGTTTTTTGGAATCTAGTTGAATTAACGCATATTTGTTATTTACTACGTATCAAGAAGTGCTTAATATTAAGCACCCCTTGCACGTATTTATAAAAACTTCTTACTTGCTCTATTTTACTAAAATTATTTATTAAATTTCATGCTACATTAATCCAGTAGCGTAGCCAGAAAATAAATTGGAGGGGGAGGCAATTTCAATCTAAATAACACAAACAAAACAATGTTTTACAAATTTTATTTTATATTCAACAAAATCATCAACTTCGGAATCCAAACATTAAAATTTGAGGGCGGCCATGGCCCCGTTTGCTTCCCCTTGCTACACCTATGCATCAATCTCAATTGATAGCAGTTAGACACCACTTAACATATATATATATATATATAGATGCAATGTATATATTTACTAAACTTATAAATGATGCCCTCCTTCAGAGCACGGCATAAATCATGTACTAGGATAGAAAAATTTGAACATATTCAACCAGTGAGTGCTCCATTACATTTCAATTATTTTGATGAAATAAAAACCGTCGTAGAATCCTTTAATTAAAAGGAATTTTGATGCTTTTTAAAAAATATAACAATACTGATGGAAAAATGAGTTAATAAGAGACAATGATTAAACTATTGTCGTCACAAAATACAGAAAACGATAACGCGGAGATATTTAATTGAAATTCGCAATCTATTATTAAAATAATATGAAAATTCGTCACAATTAGTCTTACTATAAAGTATTATTCATCCATGCATTGCAGAAAATACAAATACCTAATGAAAATTCGTTCAAGTGGTGGGAGAAACTTCCTCATATCAAAATCTAGTTTACTAACGCTTTCTTTAACTGTCACTTATTGATTTAGCCAATTTGTTTTAAAGAATTTATCTGATTGAACTATTGATAAATTACGGTTTATTCTAATCAAAGCCTTTGCATACGGTACCGGTCAATCATTTATGATGAAATTATTTCAGTTTGTTAATTTTCATTAGCTGCAGAATTCTAGATGACTCCTTATATAGAAGACGAGCTTTTTGTATTAAAATATTAGTTGCAATTATCCTTAATTATAAATATTTTACTAGATATCACGAAAAACTCTATTTTGACATGTATAATTCATAAATATATTTATGATTGAAGAAAATTTAATGCGTATTTTGCAAGACAGTCTGTGTATAGTGCTGTGAAGTTAGATTTTTTTGGAAATACTTTAATATATATCTTTTTCTTATTTCAATAAATGTGGATCTCCTTTAGCGGAAGATCAATTGGTATTTGTTGAAGATTTGATAAGCCTTGAGATCACCAAATTCATTAAGTGAGGCATTCTTGAAAATTTATTATTCATTAGTTTCTTGTATATACCTGCAGAAGTAGTTAAGATCTACCATTAAAATCAATTCACTAACTTATTAATAACAATCAAAACTGAATGTTGCCTGCATGTATATAAACAGGGCGTAGTTAGTGGTGATCACCGAGGTAAACTGATTTACCTCCCAACATTTTCTAAATTACATTCTTTAGTAAATTTAAATATACAACTACGGCAGAAGTAATTGTGAACTATTTGAATCAGTGGTTTGCACAAAACCAAATTCCGTTTTTGTTTTTTTGTGAAAGGGTTCCATATTCTTCATGAACAATAACAATGTGCATCAAATTTTTGCCGAACATTTGCAGCAAATAAACTGGCTGAAACAATGGTTTTAACACACGGCTTATCATAAGCGTAAAAATTCCGAAAATCTGAGGACCCGCAACAAAATTTATTGGTGGTTCAGGTTAAAAGCGCATATTTAGTTAACCAGCTTTAGCATTAAAGTAAATAAACTGCAACTATATATGTTTGATATACAATAGAAAAATCTTTCGGTTCATAAAATAACATTTCTACAATTTTTTCCTTTAAGTTAAGAGGATATTAAAAAATACGAAATCAATTTTTTACAAATATTTATATAAATCATGTCTCAATATTAGTTAATCCAAATTAATTTGTTTTTAAAAAAAGCCTTACTAGGTGCATGCAAATAAATATTAAAATAAAAGTAGTGAAAATTACCGCTTTCAGACATTTTGGTGTTCTCTATATCTGCTGAAATGGATTCATTGTTGTAATAAGTCACTTCTGCATGCGGAGTTTTCTCAACTAAGTTTTCAGTGGAACTTCTTTGAATAGGATGAACAATTGCTTGTTTAGAATTTCGAGTTTTTTCGTTTTGGGGAACAGTTGTAGCAGACGTTAATTCTGGATACACCTGAAATACGTTCAAGTTTTGTATATTTTGTGATAAAATTTTTAATGAAACAGTTTACCTGCAATTAAAACTAGATTCAATCTGAACTTTCAAGGACTATAGCAGTGAGTGGTAAGATAAATTTAATGAAACAAAGATGTGGAATATCATATCATATTATGATGGAGCGAATCTCCAGAATTATATAAATTAACCTTGTTCTGTTTTCAACCTGAGATGCTACTAAGATTAAAGTACCTGTACAATAGGAGAATAAAAAAGTATTTATTGCACTACAATTTCTACTTGCATTTTCATTTGAGATAAATTTCCATCATATGTTTTTGATCGTCTAAGTAATCCACTGTTCGGGAAATATTAAGTAACACGAGCATATTAAAAAGATGTTAACTAAAATATTTTTCGTATTTGCGAATTATTATGGAAATAGAAACAATAATATTATAATAACTAAAAATAAATGAATTTAATGAGTCTGTAGTGCCATCTATCGATATACATTTGTATTTAACAAAATATAAAATAAATAACACTATGTAACATCGAAAAATATCCTTTTCAAATTTTAAGATATTGATTCTGAAAATGATATTTAAGTTTTCAATCTTCATTGAACATTTTTCTAGATTAAAATTTCATTCATTTTTAAAATAATAATAAGAATTTATTGTTCTTTGATTTGTACGTTCATGGATAAATTCGACGACTTCACAGCCTGTACAGTCCTCTGGAACTAAAGAAAGACTGACAGACGCATCAAATATCACTGCGCTGAATTCAATTCCCAAAATGTAAGACAGACAATCAGTCTTAGACTCCCTAAGGATAAAGGAAGTCTTTTATTGACATAAGAATACATACTCACAACACAAGACTTTAATTAATTGAATGCAAGCATTTCTATATGCTTCTTTTTTAGTAAAAATAAGTACTAAAATCTGAAAACTATCACGATGTTATTCTAAAATTGTTGATAAATTGGAATATTAATGGGTAAATCATTCCTGTCATGCTGCACTTTTTAAATTTCATTTATAATTTTTCTGGTGTGTGTCAAATATCCATTAAGGTTTTGCCAAGACCATGCGGTGTTAAAGTTTATGAAATAAAGTAATGGTCAGAAAGAGATCTGGCAAAAAAAGTCCTAAAAACAACAAATCATAAATAGAACATTATTCCCATATAATATGGTATGGTTAACTTACTTATCCATCTATCATGCTAACCTGTATGCATAACTGTTTATCTATTCCATTGATTTCTTTCAACTTACAATTTGTAATGATCAATTGCTTAGAAATTATATATTTATATAAATTTATATGATTTATTGTTAGAGTTACTTTTAAGTTCAAGGAAACAGTTAGTGTTTAGTTGCAACACTCATTGAATAATGCCTGTCAAAATATTGCTTTGAACTACAGAGTAATTATGGTAAGAGATATCTTCCTGAGAAACATTATTCTGGAAACCAGCGTAAACTCATCATGGCATTCAAAATTGCAATAAAAGCGAAACTAAGCCTACAATCAAACCAGTTGTATGTCAACTTTGTGCATAATAATGTCACAAACTCTGACTGCAATTGCGGAATTAAGTATTTTTCCAGTGAACCTATTTTCAAATGCTCATGATAAATAGGGCCAGAACCAATGGCTATTTGTAGCTATAAATAAATAGGTATAAATTTTAAATTGTAGTATTAATATCTTTTTCAGGATCTATTTGCTAAATCTACAAACAAAAGATTAGAAAATCGATCTCTAACAGCATGTAAACACCAAG
The DNA here is from genome assembly GCA_900660155.1 of Hofstenia miamia. Lineage (NCBI taxonomy): Eukaryota > Metazoa > Xenacoelomorpha > Acoela > Hofsteniidae > Hofstenia > Hofstenia miamia. The sequence goes on from CABFPE010000081.1 coordinate 909,335, forward strand.
CATACGTTTTATATGATATTACTTTTTGCAATATTCGAAGCAAGAAATTCATTTATCGGAGGCCAAGTAGAGTATTCCATACTCCGCAAATTATATAGTTGTCATAATCTGTCAAAACAGTTAAGCACTTATTTAGGAAAATATATTAATAACTTATTAAGTTTTTCAATTTTCTGGTAATTCAAGTGCTTACGTATTAAATGCATGTACATCATCCATATAAATAATTATAATGGGCTCGTATATATATATATATATATATATATATATATATATATAAAACAGGCTAAGCTAAATGAAAAAAACCAAACTCGATGACTTACACTTTGAAATAAATAGTGAAAGATCAATTAATTGTTCGATATTATAGGCAGAAGCTGCAGAAAAACAGATGTCATTCACGTTAAGATCGAGTTGTTTATATATATATATATATATATATATATATATCCTAAAATGCAGAATAGGAAAGGGACCATGGTCTCGGAAATATTCGAAATGTAATGTATCATTTGGTCATACTATTAATACAATCATTCAAAAGGTAGGCGAATATTAACATTAATAAGCACTGCATGTTTAAAATAATCAATTATGTTTATGTAATGATGAGGTGTGGCTTTCAACCTAATTAAGCGAATGCAATCTGAAGAGGGGGGAAATTGAAACGGGTCCACAGGGAAATTATACAATTGCCTTAATATTCGCGATTTTATTAAATATTAAATTTGAAAACCCATTGTATAAATTTCATACCAAACTTGTTGGTGTTGCATTGCTTACATCATTGTGGAGAAAAGTTTTTGTACCATGAATAAATGAGTGTCTCGAATGTAAATATAAATTGTAAATATATTTAATTCAAAACAATGTACACGAAATATTTTTAAGAAATTCATTAGATTTTCTTAATGGCATATGCCCCTTGATTTCGAAATTTAGAGCAGTTTATAAACTTTCAAAATGAACGGCAAGATAAGACAATTATAATGCATATAAAATATAAAACAACAGTAAAATACTACTAATATAAATGATGTTTTACAATGCCAAAGAATGCAAGGATGTCGATAATATTATAATATGAGAAGCGGCAACAAAGAGATTCTATATTTGTTACATAAGTAACAATGTAAATGCACATGCATGTAGCAATTAAAACAACTACTGACTTTTATAAGCCAACCAAGCTGCATTTAGTGAAATAAAATTTCAAAATTGAAAAATTTTGGTATTTATTAAGCTTTTTGCTAAAAACGGTGCTAGCTTGGGTTAAAACAAGAGCCTATAAGGAAAGACAACGCTTTTTTCTTTCAATTGAAATGAGTCATTATTATTGGGATGGCTTATTAAAATAGAAATGTCTAAAAATATAAACAAAATAATTGATAATTTTCCAAAATTATGGTAAATTCAATAAACATTCAATTTAATGATTAGACAATTATGGGAATTAAATTAGGTGCGAAATTCATCACAAAATATATAATGCGGTTAAAAATTCTGCTCTGAGACAATTGTTTAAATGCAGTAATTGTAAATAGAAGCAAACCTAATCAAATACGCAATGTTATAGTATAGTAAAAGGTACTTACTTTTTTGCGAGGAGGGCAGTAAAACCCACTAATTATCAAACCCATAATACATCTTCAGAAAACGTGTAACATTCTGTCCATTTACTGCAAGGAAATATTTGCGCGTTTTATGATTTTAACGTTACTAGGACGACGAAATTCGTTGTTTTTGGTTAAAAATATTCTCCCGAGGTGAAGAGATTAAACAGTAAATTTTCGTTTTCCCTTCTTTTGTTCAAACACAATTGAATTGATAAGTGGTTTGCAACAACCTCAATTAAGGCTGCATAATCTGCCTGGCAGCGGACAGTTATTGTATAAATAATAAACTTGGCTTTATGAAATGCGTTTTTGACGAGGTATGACGTCGACGTCGTATTGTAATCGGCAATTGCGGAAATTTCAAAGTGCACATTTTTTGCATGATTTAACCGACTAAAAACCAAACATTGTTCTTTGATTTCAACAACACCGACATCAAATAATTGGAAACTAATTAAGATAACTCTGCATTACTTTAACTAATTAGTTTTACAGCACTTTTACATATAGTTACGAACACTATAAATATTTTAAAAGCTGTTAGTAGCAAAGTAGGAAGAGAAGAGAATTTTTGTCATCTAATGCTGTAGTTGGGATGCACGATTTTAATGTCCCTGCAACAGCCCCAATATTTATTTTATTCTAAATCTGAAGAAAAGTTCATGTAAAAAATATCTTCTGATTCTTATGAAAAAATTATAAATTAAGTTTTTATTTATAATGTTATAGTGTTGTAATTCAGTATTTTATGTTCAAGTGCTAGTTTTTGGTGTCCGCATGCTTAACCTGTGTTCGTTCCACTACAGCGAACAATTATGTTAGTGTACATTGGGTCTGTTAATAATCTAAAGAGAGGCTCTAATAATCTCCTGAATCATATTGATCTATTTCATTTGTGGGTTAAAATCCAGGACAATCACCTATTTTAATGTTATACACTGATACTAGCAGCAGCCGATTAAGTTTTTTTTGCTGTTTAGGTAGAACTGAAATTTAATACTGTGTTCAAGACACTCAAAAATCAAGAGTGGTTCTTTCAGATGACACCGTTTCATTAGCTTGATAAAGTTGTCTTTTTCATGAACTCTTAAAACTTTCAGTTTGGACTAAAAGGTCTTTTAGTGTTCATCAATATTCCTTTAGTGCAATATTGATCAAAAATGAATATGTTTAGGATATAAAATTTAAAGGGAGATTCCTAAAGACTACGGGCCTAAGTACATCTAAGTGATTAGAAATCGTGGTGCAGTCATAGACTAGATTGTGAAAATAATATAGATTACATGTCTTAAGCTTTATCATTAGCATTTAAATAGTTTCCTTGACTTTAATTACTTAACCTCAAATTTTATCGGTGGTGAGTCATACACATTTATCAATGGAAAACCTATATTTGAAAGATCCCAAAAGATGCACAGTCCTTAAAAATTAAGGACAATATCTTTATGTATTAATAAAATCAGCACAATAAATTGTCAGATTGTAAATTATAGCTTTGTTTTCCTAATGCTGTTTTCAATGTTCAAATTTTTTCTTAACATGTTCAATGACATCATATATCTCTTTAGAGGGTACTTACAAATGTGCATATATTTAGGAGGGAGACACACAATTAAAAATTTTAAGAAAATTATTATTTGAATATATTTCCAAAATATTTTCAATAAACCTGCTAAAAGCACTTTCCGTAGTGCTTAAAATGTACCAGTAATTTGTCAGCAATTACCTAAAATAATTATTTATAATATTTCCTGTCATATCAATTGCGCATGAAACAACAATGTGATTCTTACAAAAGCTGTAACATTTCTGAAATATTTGCTTAAGAACATATAGTTAGCTAATTTTGTCAATCACTGATAAAATATGAGTTTTTCGTATTCCTTGTTTTTATATAGGCAATCGTTTTGTTTACAATTTCAAATATTTTCTAAGCCTATTAAGAAATTTGGGCAACCTAGCATTTTGAGATATTTTATGGTAAAGCGTTTTAAATCACAAGTCCGATTTCTAAAAAAACATGAGAATTCTACCTTTACCTAGTTTTCAGATAATAAAGCGGTCTAAAAACATGAGTAACTAGCCTCAGTTATTTTTTTTTCTGAAAATAGACAACCTAAGTAACGTCCTGCGGATCCTGCGCAAAATCAAACTTAGAAATGAAAACGAAAGAGACGATTCAGCGGTATTTTCAGATTTTAGGATATTCATTACTATTGAGTAACGAAGGCTTAAAAATTTTTGGCAGAAATCTTCACAAAATGTTAAAAATAATCCTTGGTTATTTAGGATTAAATAACTTTGAAGGAATTTGGAACATAGAAATATTTACTATTCAAGTTTGTAAAAATCAATTACGATTGATTTAATATTAATATGATTTTCAAAATTGTAGAAAAAATTCCAGATCTAAATGCTGGTATTGCAGTTTGTATTTGCAAATAATTCAGCTATTTTTTTGCTAAGGAATGATAAGAAGATTGTGAACAAAAACTTAGCATTATTCTAAAATATCATTTTTGTATGGAATATTTTTTCATTTTGATTATGAAAATAATTTCGAGTGTCCTATTTTAGAAAATGCTTCAAATGAGAAAATATGCCAAATATGAAAATGTGTCATGATCAACCAATCAGATTTTGGTTTTGCATTTATCTATGGATTATTTCAAAATTGAGACCATCAATTGGAGAACATCAAAAAGAGTTCTAGAAAAATATTAAAAAACCTGTTTTCCATCAAGAAAGGCTCCTAGTTCAAAACTTGATATTTAAAATCAATATTGCATACATGGAGTACATATGCATATATATAATAAAGCAGCTAAGAGCACATGAGTAGGTCGTATATACAGTTCTGTGCATCAGTCTGAATACACCTGCATTATTATTGATTTCAGTAGCTTAAACTACAATTACTAGCAAAAAAGAATATCAGAAAAAGCTTTTCGAAGAGGTGCCAGCATATTGTTGAAGTGTGGTTTTGCATCTCTGGTGGAAGTTGGCCCATTATAAATGAGCTGCTAACACTAGGATTGGCTGCCACTATTTGGTGGATCTGGCAGTCAGCTTGGAAAGAAGTTTTTCTGGATCTTCCACTACATTTCTCAAAACATTATTGTCAGTAGATGATTGTCTGGCAATTGGATGTTGTGCACCTCAGAGACTCACATCAACAATCTGTTGATGTTCAATTATGCAGGTGTATTAAGACTTTTGCGCACAACTGTAATTTAGTTCATTCTGCGAATAAGTTCATTGTTAAAATCACACTGTTTGGGATAGACATACACACTTCAAAAAATGGAGTATTAAACAATTTGAAGAATTACGTTTTCCTCAACAACTTAATGCATTGTAATGAATCTAAGTAAAATTATGGAGAATCGCCAATAAAAATTAGGCATGATGTTAGTGGTGGATCCGGTCAGGTTAAAGCCGGTTAAAAGGGTCCGATTCGGATAAATCAGATTTACGTATAGAATCCGGTTAATCATGTTGAAACCCGGTACTACAAAACAATAGAAATTGTGGAAAGTGATGCAAAGATTACTACTTGTTGTCATTCAAATTCGCATTCTATTTCAACTAGACAAAATCATTCAAAACGTTTCTTAAATTTCTTATTTTAATAACACTTTAACGAGAGTGGGATAAGAAATTACCCCATTCAGACCTTCTAATGCGATTTGCGCTGTGAAATTTTATTAAATATGTTTCAGGCTTTAGGAGAGCTTCACATGGAATGCCTTTTGTCTTTCTACTATTTGACTTGATTTTTTAAAGTGTCATATTTGCAGGAAATTACATTTCAAAACTCAGTCACGTTAACTACCACTGGGGAAAAAAATTACCCCTGGATATATTAAGCTTATACTTATATAATACTTATATATAAATTTACTGACTATGTACAATAAGATGTAAATATTAGAACAGTACAATTATTGTGCTATTATGCTGTGAGAAGCTGCTTGATCTAGAATATTCATTGGAATTTCTATGCATTTTGTTCTTCAAAATATTAGCTTGCTATCTTCAATTTATTTCAAACTGAACAGACACCAATGAGCTGCAGAATCACAGACAATGTATTTTCTATTTGCTGTCAATGAAGGCTATCCTGATAGAAAGTTTCAAATTTATGATATATATATA
>CABFPE010000081.1:917303-927480 GCA_900660155.1 Hofstenia miamia
CCATTTTGGGTAACTGCGTATTATTCTTTTTTAAACTTTGATAGACTACGATCATTCTTATTAATGCTTGCATATTTAAAATCTGATGTCTAAAATTACAAAGACAACTTATACATATATATATATATATATATATATTTATATTACAAATTTGATGTTAACACATAAGAATAAACTAATTGTTTTTTGACGCATAGGAATACAGTATATTATAGATGTATGTAATCAAGCAACCGCTAAAAATGGTCTATTGACAAAACAACACAGATCTACTGAATTCATTTCTCATTCATATCAAGGCAATCAACAAAAAATCAAATGAAGGAAAATGCAATTGTTTAAATATAATAAAATAAAATATGAAATGTATTTAAGACATTAATTTAATAAACAAGAACTATGTCATTGGCATTAAATTTATATATACAGGTAATTTTTGAAATAATTTTATTAGAATAGGTGACGTATTCAGCCAAAATTAAAATCTGCGTTTTCCATGTTTTTTATTTTAATTTTTTACATACTTGACAACAGATTTAAGTAAACTAGGTGTGGTTTGGTAAACAATTTTACAAAAATACCAAGTATTGCTTGCTATGCCAAAGTCGAATTCCCCACTTTACATCAGTTATCTGTTTGGAGAGGAACAAAAGAACAAAATATTTTTCACTTTTCACTATTACGTCATTTACTTATTTTCTTAAGGAATTTACCCAAATTTAGTTTCATCACACACTGATTTTGCTGCATATTTTTCGCATACTTAGAACACATTTCACATAGAAATTGGGCACATTAGTCCAGTATATCATTATTTATAGTGCATCTAGTGTATTTGTAACAGGATCGAAATCAAATTAAATGAGAAAAAAACTGTTTACCTTTCAAAAATGTGAGAACCAAAAGAAATATATTTTGTCTCAAACAAATTATTGATTTTCGTATTTCTGAGCAATTAACGAAAAATCGACCTAAATTCTGCTTTAGGCACTTAGTGCAGAAATTGGTAAGTGCTGAGCTGAAATAAGTACAACTATGGAAAAATAAATTGTGCTGGCATAGATATCTAAGTTTTATTCGTTAAATGTATACTCTATTAAATTCGTATTTATTATTAATCTTGTAATAATNTATTTATATTACAAATTTGATGTTAACACATAAGAATAAACTAATTGTTTTTTGACGCATAGGAATACAGTATATTATAGATGTATGTAATCAAGCAACCGCTAAAAAATGGTCTATTGACAGAACAACATAGGTCTACTGAATTCATTTCTCATTCATATCAAGGCAATCAACAAAAAATCAAATGAAGGAAAATGCAATTGTTTAAATATAATAAAATAAAATATGAAATGTATTTAAGACATTAATTTAATAAACAAGAACTATGTCATTGGCATTAAATTTATATATACAGGTAATTTTTGAAATAATTTTATTAGAATAGGTGACGTATTCAGCCAAAATTAAAATCTGCGTTTTCCATGTTTTTTATTTTAATTTTTTACATACTTGACAACAGATTTAAGTAAACTAGGTGTGGTTTGGTAAACAATTTTACAAAAATACCAAGTACTGCTTGCTATGCCAAAGTCGAATTCCCCACTTTACATCAGTTATCTGTTTGGAGAGGAACAAAAGAACAAAATATTTTTCACTTTTCACTATTACGTCATTTACTTATTTTCTTAAGGAATTTACCCAAATTTAGTTTCATCACACACTGATTTTGCTGCATATTTTTCGCATACTTAGAACACATTTCACATAGAAATTGGGCACATTAGTCCAGTATATCATTATTTATAGTGCATCTAGTGTATTTGTAACAGGATCGAAATCAAATTAAATGAGAAAAAAACTGTTTACCTTTCAAAAATGTGAGAACCAAAAGAAATATATTTTGTCTCAAACAAATTATTGATTTTCGTATTTCTGAGCAATTAACGAAAAATCGACCTAAATTCTGCTTTAGGCACTTAGTGCAGAAATTGGTAAGTGCTGAGCTGAAATAAGTACAACTATGGAAAAATAAATTGTGCTGGCATAGATATCTAAGTTTTATTCGTTAAATGTATACTCTATTAAATTCGTATTTATTATTAATCTTGTAATAATAATGTAAATACCAAACGGCCAGTGTTGAAAAGAATGGGGTTTTGGACTAATAAAATATAAACTTTTTACGATCTTGTTAAAAGTAATCATAAAGTAAGTCACTTTGTATGTTTATGAGATTAAAAGCAAACCAAAAAGCTTTTCACCAATATTATAGGAAAAGTGTGTTTGCAGTTTAACATACGTCTTACCCTCATCTGCAGATTATTATCACATCATAAGAGACTAGATACTTTCAGACTAAAGTCAGATGTGAGATATCCCATGCAGGGGCGTAGAATAGGGGGGGCAGGGAGACTTGACGTTGCTTATTGTTTTGCTGTGTACACAACACAACATGTTGTCTTGGGAATACAAATTCAGGGTAGTAAAATTCACAATTTTGCTTTTGATTCTAAAAAATTATTCATTCATTATATAGCATTTTTTTGTTTTCGAACCGATTAACAAGCTAGTTACTGCGTTTTTTATGCTACGAAAATAAACGAATTTCATAAGTTATTGATATTGACAACCTACATATAGTTTCAGAACATTTTATCAAATTTTATATAATATATAAATATTGTTAAATTTTTAGAGGTTTCATTTGTATGTGTAGAGTATTTACATAGCCAGTGTCACTCGATCGACTGAACAGTGAGTGAAACCATGATCCGAGTTCGGACTTAACGCTTAGAAGTGTGCTTACTAAAGCCGGTTTCCTCATGAAAATCACGCAGAGCGCTGATCGTTGTTGAGCTCCATCAACTGTCTCACTGACATAGAAAACGATGGCCCTTGAACTATCGCAGCTGCCAGAAGGAAAGTTATCACTGAGATGACTTCCCTATGGTAAGCAATTATATCTCAGGGACCAGTAGCAGTCTTGCTGACAGTGTTTCTAATGCGCAGACGTCTGCCTACTACAAACTAAACAGACAGGCTTCATGACCATCACCGCCCTCATGTACAAAAACTACACATGGCAGCACCTCATTTAGCCTCGTCTGTAGGTACAGGATTCCACACAGTAACGCGCCCTCTAAGAATCTGGCGTTGGAGCCGGGTCATCGGGTTTGCGGGTTACCAGATTGCCGGATCAGGGATTTTTTGGTGGGTCACATGGTCCGTTTTTTCCTGAAGACTTCCGGGTTTACTGGGTCACCGGGTAACATTTATGTAAATAAACGATTGAAATAAATCACATAAAGAGGCTCATCTCATTAAAGTAAGCCTATAATTACGCAATCAATGAATTAGACCAATGTCATGTTTACCATAAATAGTTTTAATGGTTTCAGAAGATTTTTTATGTTGACTTTCGTTTGTTTCTGTAAGAGGGACTGCAAATTCACTTGCTTTATTTCGAATTCGAAGCCAAATATTCAGGTAATGTATTTGCAAGTTGGAATCCGAATTCGAATACAAAATATAAATTGGTTTATGAAATAACATCCATAGCAAAAAACATTTGTCAATAGTTACGTTTAAAAACGATTTTGACATGAAAAGCTTTAGCTGTTTATTCTCCAATAGAAGAATTCAACTGAGAAGTGTGATTTACGCATTGCACACAGTTTTAGCTCCCAAAATAATTTTCATTTAAAAAATTTCAGCAGCCCATTGGTATTTTCTAGATGCGCCAGTGTGTTGTACCAAGATTTGAACTAGAATACAAAATAGATTCGGATTTGGATTTGATTTCGTTTATTTGTATGTCCCTAATCTGTAGTAATTTGTTAACATTTAGTTATGCTGTTTTCAAAATTTGATTTAAACCTTCATCCAAATTTTTGCCCGAAACTGAATGTGGTTAAATTTCAAAATTCATGAAAATTTGCAAGTAGAAGAGTCTTTCACAGACTGATATTTTAAAATGATGATTTGCACTTACTAGCATTTTGCATTTTAAAAAGAATTTCGATAGTTTAAAAGTGTAAGTATGTTGTTATAATTTGCTATTTGGCAATAAGGCACCACATAATTATAATGAAATCCCTGAAAAGAGAAACACTCCAAGGAAATATTTCTATTAATATTGATTTATCAAAAATGTTTTCAGTCAATATATTTGATGCTATTGACATCTAATCTGGTGAAAATTGATAGGATTGTTAGTCAGTGAATTAAACTTTTTGCTAGATTAAAGATATACTAAATAATAATGAATATCCAACATATATGGTCGATAGAATAGTAGAAAAAACAGAACAAGAATAAATAATTAACAAAAACTGGAAGGCTTGCTAAAATTAAGATACTAATAAATAAAGTGATTATTTATACAATTATATCTTAAATATTGAATGTCGAGGTATACAATCAATTTAATTACAGAAAGATTTGAAAAAAAATTACTCCGCCATGCTTAAAAATATGATTTGCACTTAAAATATAACTAGGGATAGAACAAAGATTGAAAACGTTTCCAAAGTAATATAGGAAAGTACCTGCAACTGTGGTGCAGATAATACATTTGAAAGACGTTAAGAAATTTAGAAACTAGAATTAGAAAACACAAAAAACCATCTCTGATCACCTAAAGAACTGTGATGTGAAATTTACATATATATTTTTATCCAAGGCAATTGATAATTTTTAATAGAATTTATATAGAATTAACCTAAAACAACTTGGCGTCTTTCTTAAAGGATAAACCGCTTTTCCACATTTACAAAGAATTCTCTCAAAGCATATGACCAAATTTGAAATTTTTGGGGCATGGGTAGGTCTATTCATTATAATACTGATGGGACATATTTGTCCCATGGTCGAAAAACACATGTATCTATTATAAAAATTTTCAATTTTGCTTATGGTAGTTAAGGAGTGTCATAATAAGTGGGAGATACCGAAAAAATGATTGAAAGTTAATTGTGTAAAAGTCGGATCGAAAGGGTTAACAGAATCCAAACTGTCATAACACATGTAACTATTATAAAAATTTTCAATAACCATCTTAATTTTATCAAATATAGACCAATTTTTATCAGATGGATGGTGCTTTCACATTTTTTATAAGAGGCCCGACATGATCCTGAATATGCTTTTCTTTTAGAATTTAAGACACACATTTGTCCTATTAAGGTCTACTATAAGATCTTTTTTATATTAAATCTTTTCTAAGTAATGTGCGTAATCGTATCTTCACGTTTGAATGGGTCAATTTCTAAAAAAATTCAAAAATATATATTTTCTGGTGAAGTAGTTCGTGTGTGATAACACAATCCTGCGATAAATTGAAATTGAAGCATGACATTCTATTTAAGTACAACTGCCTGATCTTCAATCAACAATAAATACCTTAAAAACAAGACGAACCGTTTCTAAGAGTATTTATCCTACAAATTNAAACACAAAAAACCATCTCTGATCACCTAAAGAACTGTGATGTGAAATTTACATATATATTTTTATCCAAGGCAATTGATAATTTTTAATAGAATTTATATAGAATTAACCTAAAACAACTTGGCGTCTTTCTTAAAGGATAAACCGCTTTTCCACATTTACAAAGAATTCTCTCAAAGCATATGACCAAATTTGAAATTTTTGGGGCATGGGTAGGTCTATTCATTATAATACTGATGGGACATATTTGTCCCATGGTCGAAAAACACATGTATCTATTATAAAAATTTTCAATTTTGCTTATGGTAGTTAAGGAGTGTCATAATAAGTGGGAGATACCGAAAAAATGATTGAAAGTTAATTGTGTAAAAGTCGGATCGAAAGGGTTAACAGAATCCAAACTGTCATAACACATGTAACTATTATAAAAATTTTCAATTTTGCTTATGGTAGTTAAGGAGTGTCATAATAAGTGGGAGATAACGAAAAAATGATTGAAAGTTAATTGTGCAAAAGTCGGATTGAAAGGGTTAAATCGCGGAGTCACGTCATATTCTAGAAATTTTTAGTCTGAAAAAATTAGAGTACACCAGTATTTTTTGCCATTCGATTCAAATTTTTCAATCCATAAATTTGCTATTCTCAATTGATAGTCAAATACCTAACTAATGTAGAAGTCAAACATTGTCTGTATTCACACAGGAGTACAGGGTGAATTAAAGTAACGCAAAATCATATAAATTAAATAGTCAAAAAATCATAAAAGAAAGAGTACTTTATATTTAAATCATGCACAAGAAAATGATATTTATGAATAAATTTATAAATTTTACAAAAGATGTTCTATATGATGACCACCAGTAGTAATGATCTGTTGTAATCTTTCAAGAATATTGGAGCATGAATTTTTCAAAATTTCTTGATTTATTTTTCCAATTTCTTCAGCTATGAAATTTTAAGTTCTTCCAAATTGGATGGTTTTCGTAGATAAACATTATGTTTTATTGCGCCCCACAACAAGAAATCAGCTGGGTTTAGAGCAGGAGACCTGACTGGCCAATTTTAAGGGGAACATCTGCTTATAACATTTTCACCAAAAATGTGTATGAATTCTTTAACTGGGCCTTCATTATGCGGTTGAGCACCATCCTGTTGAAATGTGATGTCTCTTCTTCTCTTTGGTCGATGCTGTATCATATGAGTTTATAGCAATTCAAGATAGCTGCATTGGTTCACTGTTTCCTCAAAGAAATAAGGGGTGCTCGAACACGCTTTATGCGATAAACTCTAAGGTTAAGATGTTGACGCAGAACAGTGTCGCATAGCAAGAGAACGAGCAACTGTATGGGAGTTTGAACATCCCAATCCAGATAAATTCTGCTGATTATTGATTTCATTTTTCACTTGGAGCACTGTTTCGTCATCAAAAGACGGCCTTCCACACTTTGGCAAGTCGCAAACCGTGCCTTCTTCTTCGAATTTCTTCACTAACCGTGTAATTGTTGATATGGAAAAAGGGTCATTTCTGAATCGAGGAACATATAATGCGGCTGGGGCTGAGCAATCATACCTGTAATAACACTTTATTATTGCAATTCGAAGAGTTTGCTTATCAAGACAATTCATTTCGGTAAAAAATGAATGCTAATTTTTTAGAAATTCTACTGTTACTAAAAATAGCAGCCAATTAAAATTTTGCGTTAATTATAATCACCCTGCACGTGAAATTAAGAACATCGCAGCAAAATTCTTAATTCGAAATGTGTAAAAACTTATAACCTTTACTGTAAGTCTGCTGTCAGCAAAAACTCTTCAGCTAAAAATTAAATTTACAAATCAATGATTTAATAAATTGCATCTCGATTGTAAATAGAATCATTTAGTAATTTTTCCACTTTTTAATAACTTTAAACTTTTAAAAGGACAAACAGTTTTTAGCCATTTTCAATCTTCAAGCATAGTAGGAAATTTCGACTTCTTGAATTATGTTTTGAAAATTTGTACTAAGGTGAATTTCTATGCCTAAATAACTTGAAAAAATTTTCTATTTTTCATAAATACTTACGTTCATTTAACTATAGGGCTTCAATTGCATGGGGGCAACAACGAACATTAAAAAATTTATTTAAATGTGGTTAGAGCTCCCAAACCTATTGAGGAATACAGTGTGCAAAGTCGAAGCCTCAATGGAACACCGCCAGGTTGCGGCTTAAAAATAAAATTGAAAGGGGATAAACACCTGTATTCCATTGTGATTTGAGACTTTGAATGTTTATTCGAAATTCATTTAGGAACATTGAAAAATTTTTCAATAGCCATAACAATTTTGTAAAAAAGTTAAGTTTTTTAAGGTTTAATACTTGAAATATTAGCACGGCAATAAAAGCTGCGTATTTATAAGAAAGTTCATAAATTTGAGAAACAATTTGTGAGCAAAATTGTTTCATTTTCATTGCATTCAAAACTTGGAAACATTTAATACATCATTTGCTTATTCCATTAATTTACAGTAATGACGAAAATTTGGATTTACAACTTCAAGGCCAAATGCATCAATAATAAATGTAAGATGTATTAAAGCCAAAAAGAGTATCAAACATAGAATTTAAAACTTAAATTTAAGTTATAAATTATTTCTATTATTATTGTAATAAATAATGAATTATTAAAATTGAATAAGAGGAAATCAATATAGCCCACAGCCTTTCAGATTATTTGAAATGATAACGTCACTGGCAGCGTTGAAAACGACTTCGATATTTTTGGTGTCTGTTGCACACGTGAAGTGAGTGTAAATTTCTTTGCCTGGTTGATGGTTTAGTTCTTCAAACTTGGACTTTATATAAGCAGAAGCTTCTTCATAATTATTTTCTCCCGTATATTCTGGAAAGGCTTTAGTGAGAGGAGATTTTTCAATTTTTTCTTTAAACAAATCTGTTTTGTTGAGGAACAAAACAACTGAGGTCTCAATAAACCATTTATTGTTGATAATAGAGTCAAAAAGCGTTAAACTTTCGTGCATCCTATTTGTTTTCTCATCTTCATATAACACCATATCATAACCACTAAGTGCACTACAAAAAATGATAGATGTGACCTCTTCAAAACAATGAATCCATTTCTTACGTTCAGAACGTTGTCCACCAACATCGAATAATTTGAAGTTGAGGTTTTTATAATGAAAGTGTGTCTCCACAATTCCGGTAGTCTTCACTCGGGTTCGTAGTACATCTTGTTCATTTGGCAGGTAGTCTGTTTGTGCTATACGATCAAGACTATCGTGAAAATATTGTGTGGAATCGTTTAGTTGATATTCATTTCTTCTGGAATACATCTTTTGAACACCGGGATCCTTCCAAAGTTTCTGTATTTCAAGCAGTAAGGCAACCGGTACGTCAATTTCTTCTCCAAGTGAAGCCAGTGCGTTAACATTTTCCTTTATTTTGCTTAAATTGGAATTTTCCAATTCAATTTTAAAACGATCCATTGCATGCAGAATTGAAGACATTGCAATAACTATGTTATATAATACAACATTCTTAAATTGCATAAATTCCGCATCTGTATATCCATTTAGATGAATAATTTTCATCTGCTTTACAATGGTACTTTTTCCAGATTCACCAGCTCCCAAAAGCAACAACTTTATATCCTTAGCTGTTTTGGCATTTTCTTCTTTTAAATTTTTATCAATTTGTCGGTCCCTTTCAGCAGCCTTTTTATTTTCTTTTGTGTTTATACAACCCATAGTTACAGATACTCCCTAAAATAAAATGATTATATTTTAAATATATGTAAATTATACATACAGTAGTAGTCAAACTAATTGGATCATCAATTGGAGTATTAAGTTAATGCTTTCATTAAGTATTTTCTTTCACCAGAATATACGATTTCTTGTCATTTCACATCTTTCATTAGTTTTAACCCATGCTCCTTCTCTAGGGTGTTGCAATTCACCCAACAAAATATCAGTGCGGAAAATGGATTTATATTGAATTATTTTTACAATTAAAATAGCTCATAAATTATTTATCTATAGTGTATGAAGTTCTAATTTCTAGTATGTATGGAAACTAACTGTAAACTTGATCTTCACTTTTCCAAGAGGTGAAAAACTTTATAGAAACTAGTCAAGTGAACTTTTAGTCGCTCATTCATTTTCTGGGGTGGGGATATTTTTTGTAATAATGATTTCTAATCAACAATGTAGAATTTATAAACCGCAGAAATAATGATAGTTTTTCAGATTTAATTTTTGAATTGGTACCGGGGACAGATTTTCTAAATCATAGCACGCATGATTCTTAAAAATCTGATAGTCAACATATTTTAAAACATCATATTTAGCTAGTTCTAAAA
Source organism: Hofstenia miamia (assembly GCA_900660155.1). Lineage (NCBI taxonomy): Eukaryota > Metazoa > Xenacoelomorpha > Acoela > Hofsteniidae > Hofstenia > Hofstenia miamia. Next base: position 927,126 of record CABFPE010000081.1, read on the forward strand.
CTTTTTGAAACATGTATAGATCGTCCCGCACTAACATTGGCATGGAATATTGAAGTATGGCTATACAAAAAATGCTAATTAGGAAATTCAGAATAGCAATGAATTTGCTATTATGATTAACTTTGAATAATTCCGCAGATGTTCATTAAATTCAATGTATTATGTTTATTAATACAAAAACTTACTTAAGCATTAGTTGGAATATCCCGGTAAATATGAAATACTATGAAGAGTTGTGTTTATATGCCACAATGATTTTCTAGTCACATTTTCATTGTTTTGTCTTAAAAAACGTTTTATATTAAAATTGAATTATTTCAACATTGTCCTATTAATCAGAACATTTTTAGATTTT
>CABFPE010000081.1:927501-1004780 GCA_900660155.1 Hofstenia miamia
ATTATGTTTATTAATACAAAAACTTACTTAAGCATTAGTTGGAATATCCCGGTAAATATGAAATACTATGAAGAGTTGTGTTTATATGCCACAATGATTTTCTAGTCACATTTTCATTGTTTTGTCTTAAAAAACGTTTTATATTAAAATTGAATTATTTCAACATTGTCCTATTAATCAGAACATTTTTAGATTTTCTGTCAAAACAGCATTTGATAAAGGATTTCTAAGGGCTGTTTACCTGAATTGCATTAGATATTATTAAACATGTGAATCTCAGATTAATTTTAATGAAAACATGTCATTTGTAATGCAAATTAAACTTCAATAGAATTTTTGGGGATGCTCGGGCCTGGGAAGGGGGAAGAAATTTCCTTCTTCTCCTTCTCTAACTTTGTACTTGCTTATGATATTAAAACTGAACTTTGTACAAGTAATTCTCGTATCAGCACAGTGCGTGAAGCGGGCAGGCCAATCCGCCCACAGATCGGGTTGGGAGTCACTCTTAGACAAATCGGGTCTTTTACAATTACTAGGGTGAAAGGACACTAATAGATTTAAGCGAAAATTTAAGAAGTCAAAGAATTTTGAAATTCTCAATAATTTTAATTATTTTTGTATTACTTTAGTGCAGTAGTAAAAGACCTAATTGCATAATGCAAATCATAATGACATAATGACACTAATTACAAAAATATAATGATAGTAAGTTTTATAGCGTGTTCGTTTCTTCTTTAGGAATTATTTTAAATACTTCCCATTGATATTTACAATTTTCTTTTTAATTCTGATATCTTCCTACATAAAGTTTGTCTTTGTATTCTTGGGAGAAACATTCGCCATTTTGGCAAATGTTAATATATACATTTATAGATTTTTGAAGGAGTAACTTTTTCACATTAAACAAGACATTCTCATTGTTTCTCCGAACGTAAGTAACAGGCTAGGAAAAGTATATAAAACTCCATATAACAATATAGCACTTTTGATGCAAAATTTTATAAAATAAAATGAGATATTCATATCTTCGAAGAAATACTTGAGAATGTTGATGTACTTTAGCCTCTTGTAGTAATCAGATCTAAATATAACCCAGGGCAAGACATTGTTTTTGAACGTTTGTGGCAGTTATATGTAGTCTTTAAAAGGAAACAAATAGGGGAGCGCACAAAAGAATGAAAAGAATGTAGGATACATAAGATTTTTCTTAAGGTCAATGGGTAATTTCAAAGGAAAGTTTCTTTTTATCATATAAAATATTTTCTGGGTCTTTGAAGGTTGGCTTCGAATAAATTTAAACCAAGAAGGATTTTCAGCACATGAAACACCTAAGTTCAAAACTCGTTCAAAGAGAATGTAGTGTATGCTGGATAAAGAGGAAACCCACAAGGCAAAAAATATAGCGGTAACAAATACAAGCATACTTTGTACAGGGCTCGCGTTTCAAAGCGATCTTAGGTACTACTTTATGACTTATTTTCGTTATACACCATAGATTATGCTTGAATCGAACTCATGAACATTAAAATGTCAAACATTTTTTTAAACGTTTTCTTATAATATCATCTTTCCGAGATTGCTATAACACAATCTCAATTTAAAAATATAATGCTGTCATAAATAAATCAAATAGTAGATCAGTTAATCATTATTTGCTATTCACGAAATCATGCAATCCTTTATTGCCATGTATAAATTACAAATATGCAGTGGCATCGGTTTAGTCTGAGAAGATTTACTTGCACGAAAAAACATTGACGTTTTAAATTCTGGTATAAAATCATAAATATGATATCAGGAGATCCTAAAATGCGTGTATAGTATACGAAATCATTGCCACTTAGATCCTACTTGATTCAAATTTTGGAGATTTTAAGCTATCCCACAAGAAAAATTGGTCCTGATGCATTTGAAAAACATAGTTCTTCAACAAGTATTATATAAAGTAACCTTGTGTTTGAACATCTCTAAGCATGATTGAAGCGCCTGAAAATACTCCAAGTTTCTAAATTTAAGAACAATAGAGAACATACCAATACAAAAATCCCACCTGAAGTAATTTTTAAAGCAAATTAAACCAAGTAGAAGTTATCCTTCACATATGACTGATTTGTCACAATGAGTTGATAATAATCTTTCTACTACCACTATTTATTATTATTGAAGCCCAATCAATATATGAAGGAAATTCACTTCTATTACGCAAAATTATTTTAAAATATTTACGTTTAAGTTACTGTAGTTTCAAAAAATTAACATGCCTTACATTTCGGAGCTAGTTCTTCAATTCATTGTATCAAAAACCAAACATTTCTACAATCTACGATTGAATAATTTCAAAATTAACCTACGGTTTTATATGAATAACACATACAGGTAGAGAGCAGCTAAGAAAATTCATGTATAATCAATCATAAACAGCATTAACCAAAACCATCCTTTGCATAGCACACAAGCAACATGTGAATTTATCACTCACGAATTCTAAACAACCATGTAGGCCTATATAATAATACAAAGAAAAAATATTCATTATGTTTAAGCTAAACTGTGAAAATGAAGAAAATTATATTTGGTTAGTATAATTTATTGTTCAGTAGCAAAATTAAACCAAAATACACCATAAATGCTTACTGCCATCATTTCAGTGCTATTTAGCCGAATAAGATATCTTTCTATCGCACACAATACCATTAGCAGGGTCATTGGATTCGGAGTATTCTTGAATTGTTTCTGGAAGATTTCTTAGAGGCACACTAGGAATGCAAAAATGAAATATCGCTAAGCTTAAAAACATCATACACGAATAGACACAAAAAGGAATGCTAAGTGACACTTTGTTAAAATTCAGTACTAACAAGAAAATTATTATACCCAATTGCGCAGCGAGGTCATATACAGCTCTTCCGCTGCCTCTTATTTGTACAGGCAATGTTTCTGCCAAATATATTCGGAAGGCAATTAAAAACATTACAGAACTGAACTTAATCCCAATCATTATGCATACAAGAAGAAGCCTATTTTCTTGTTGCCATGCGGCAAGAAGCAATAAGATTGAAGTCAGTCCTCCTAGTACTTCAAACATCAACTTCCGTGAAGCAAAGTTTTGAAATATTAAGTAAACTAAACAAAGCAAATCCACTAAGTGTATTAATATAAAGTCAATGTAAACATTCCTATTAACGGATGGTATGTCGAAGCCAATTGTGACACAGATGCCTGTTACAACAAAGTCTAAAAATACATATATCAAGCTATGAAGAATCAATTTCCTTGATCTAAACATTTCAAAGCAGGTCTTAGAATATGAAAACATTGAAGATAAGTTTTTCCCTGAAAATTCGTCTTCTAATTGCTCTTTGATATCTCCTTCCAAGGTGATGCCATTTTGTTTGGCCAGATTGATGAAAACCGTTGAAGCATCTTTAAATCTCTTCTTGCAAAGAAGCCACCTTGGACTTTCCGGTACAAAAAGAAATACAGCAATTACTAGAATTGGCAATGGACATGAAAGTGCAAACAGCTGCATTTTCCAAGAATACCTGAAAATATATCCTACAATTGCGACTATCACTCCTGCTATTCCATGAAAAATAGCAAAAAGGAATCCAAACAGAGTTCTCTTAGACTTAATTACGATTTCTAAAACAATCAATTCACTTGGAATAGTAAACAACGGTAAAGAAAATCCAGAAAGTAAAGATGAAATAAGAAAACTAGTTGCGTTCTCGTAACACAATTCCATCACTGCTGCTATTCCAAACCCAAGGGATGAAAAGTATATCGAGGATTTTCTTCCCATGGTCTCTTGAAAAATTGCAGTAGCAAAAAATCCGAAAATCCCTCCGATATAAAACATTGGTATTATCATAGAAAGGTAAAAATTGTTCATTCCACATGCCATATTTAAATCAGTATATATAGTGCTGATGTTATCAGAATATGTGTATTCCTTGCAATCAGAATGGCATTCATTTTTAACATACAATACTGATGAATTGCTTACACACCTGAAATCTACTCGTGCTGCTATGAAAACAGTCTTGAATACTCTACACATACAGTAGCAAGAAAACAATGCTAATATTAAGTGAATTTTTATTTGTCCAATGCCAAATCCACATTTTGAAATCCAAATTTCGCTATGCATTGCTACTGTTTGTAGAAGACGGAAGTGTTTTGTTGAAGACTCACATTATGGACTGAGTTCTTACAGGAACAAACAGACGATATTGAGAATTGCAATGGTGCACTCTTGTCAAATATGTGAAATTATATGTTAACAATAATATGATTTTGTCGAAGAACAAAATCGTAACTAAGAATATTAATGCTACACCTTCAACATGCTAGTAGAATAATGCAATCTCTTTGACAAAATACTTTGTATAAAATCTAGGGTATAGTCCGTGTTCATGCCCTCGCCCGTAGCCGAATACTAAGTCCGTTATGCCCGTAGTTAAATGTTATTTATCTAGAATTGCTTGATGCCACCAGAAAACCTTCAAATGTGCTATTAAAAAGAAACTTTCTCAATTCAAAACTAAGATTTTTTTGATATCACTGAGGAGTTAATTTTACAACTGTAATGTCATAATTAGTCCCGTTTTCAGTAGATTAACCAACAAATAATGTCAATAATTGAAAAAGCGTACTTCAAACATCACAACCACAATCAGAACCAGGATATATATGCTTAACCCCTAAAACAGATTTTTACACATATTTGGATAAATTTTCCTCAAACGTATATTTTTAAGTTAGCACTCATATTCCATCGTATATGTTACAGATGCCAAATATTTCACTGAATTTTATCTGTTTTTGCAACACCTCGAAACTATGTTATGATTAATGCAATATCGGATGGCAGTGAAATTCAATTCCTTAAAATTGATGAAGGCAATTAATTTTATGTGCGGTATTTTAGGTACTGTGTTGTAATTTCTACTAAAAATCTACATGAAGGATAGTGTTACACGAAATAAAATAGATATATAGAATAGATCTAATGTACATTAGTCACTCTTTGTTTTGGTCATTATTTCCAAGAGCAGCTGAGATTCAAATCTTGCATAATCTGATGTACAGCTAGTGTCAGCTTTTCTTAAGTTTGACTGCTTTTGATGTGAGGTAGCACTACGCGGGGTAATGTGTCTGCAGGGTGAATTTTTATCGACTGGGTTTGTACTCTATTCTTATTTGCGGGTATTTTTGAAGGACCACTAGTAAAGGTTGAATCCTAGGAGGGCAAACCGACATTGGTATGTTTTGCAATGCTTCTAATGGTTTGTGGTCTGATTCTACAAAAGATCTCTTCCATAAATGTTAAATGTACAAAGTAAGGAAGACTCATCATCAAAAGGAATGTGGCAATAACTGCTAGTGGAAATCGATAATAGTAAAGAATTGCTTCCCATTGGAAAATGATCGCATTTCTGCAAGCCCTGGTGGGTAATAATGTTCAAGTCTAATGTCTTTATTGAAAGTTTTAGCATCAAAGTTTATTAGATCTCTATTTCGCTTTCCTACCCTACCATTCTGATTACCCAATCTGTTGGTTGACTAACGTCTGCGATTATATCTTTTTTTTAAATTCTTCAAGTGTTAGTCTTAGTTTTGACATTATGCTGAGTGGAATGTTGCGTAGAGGTTTGGATAACTGGAAAAGCGTCTTTTTTCAATGACATGTGGTATGATACACCGATGCATCCAGATCCTTCAAATACACAATGATATTCATTTAAAAGGTTCATATAATTTTCACATCAGGAATCTGCAGAATCAAACGTGTCCCAGTTTATTGATTTCTGAAAGCTATCCGAAAATACGCATTCGACTTCTGAATTGAATGGTACTCTTCAGTTGAATTCGCATTAAGCAGTACCTGCACAATATCTGCATCTATGCACATGTTTACGCCCAATATTGGCTTGAATCTTCATGCGTTAACAAAAATTTGGTATTTAGTAATTGCATTTTAGCCCCTAAAATGATTGCAATGTGGGCCTCGCCATTAGCATGAATTTCATTCCCATCATATGCTGTAATTTTAGATTTGCTTCTTCTCATAACTACATGCATCAATTTCTGGATCTTGTTGAAGAAAGATGTCGAAATAGCATTGCATTGTGCTCCTTTATCTACCTTCATTGGAAGCTTCATACATGTATTTCCGAAAGGAACTACTGTACTCACTGATGTAATATGGTTTTTTTCGTCTGGAACTAATTTCAGATATTGCATTGCATTCTAAATCGGATTCAGAATCAGAGGCTAACGATGTACCTTCAGAAAACTCATTGACATAAGTTCACTTCTGGTGTGTTCTGCATTTCACGGCAAATTTATTGAATATGTAGCATTTTTGCACTTCTCTCTATGCTGCTGTCATCTGGCAAAACATAGTAAATCACTAAATTTTCAAAATTGACTTTTTCATGAAAATATAATGCTTTTCTAATTATACATCATGTGGCATAAATATTTTTTTCAGTTTGGCCCCCGTTAATGGTGTATACTTGTGGTTGGCAGAACTCATCATCTCCTATTTGCACTTGAAATAACCAGTTAAAACACAGAAATTCTACTTTATTTTTCACTGAATTGCTGTGTTTTGACAGCAGTATATGCAGGACCAGTGGCGCGCTTAGGGGGCAGGGGGCGGCCTCAAAATTGAAAATAGTTCAAGTTAATTCAAGATGTTATTAATCGATTTGCTGCTAAAAACAGACGATTGCATTTTGTGTAAGCTTATTTCTGTCCAAAAAATCATTTATATTAATTGATGAAAGAATTGTCTCCTAGATGTCATTGTTGGGGAGACTGGAAGTTACATTGGCCATATTAATGAAACACTTCAACTGAGGCTTAAGTATTTTTTTCATTTCTAGTATTAACATAGCAATGTAAAACATTTCTATAATGTAAATTCTAAAGAGGGAGGTTGCTGAGAAACAATAAATTAATAAATAGTAATCTTTATTAAATTATCCATCGATTGAGCATGTCAACTAAATTATGTGATCTGCCAATCAATGTTCATATGAAATACTAGAAGAGATTTTGAAATTAACATCCGCTTTTTCTTTATATTAAATTTTTTTACCGATTGAACAAGATTTATTATAATTATTCACAGTGGTTTGGTCAGAAAAGACATTCATACTGTAGACCTGGCTCACACCCATCCTTAAGATACAGATGGTATTGCAAGGATCATAGTAATCGAATATATGTTATACTTAAATAAGGACTTATTAAACTTTCACCAAGAAGTTTAAAAATTTTAAAAAAATATGGACGGTTTTTTATCAAAGGGAGTTCCTAGATCATAACAATAAAGAGGTATAAATATGATCATTGAAATCAATTAGTGGCGGCGCCCCCTCCTAAAATCAATTTCTTTCAGAAATTTCAGAAATAATTTAAACATTAAAAGTGCTATGATTTGGTCAATGTGCTGGCCAATAAATGTAATTTGCCCCCCACCTTACAAAATTCGCTCCGCTGCAACTGAAAACACCAAAATCTTAAACAATAAAAATTCATTCATACATCCACTCAGAATAAAATATTGAGAACTGCTTAATAAGTGTCTAAAAAAATATTTGATTTATAGGACGAATGGTGAGATAGAATCTATTATCCATATAAAATCACACTAATTGTGAAGATTATCAAACGTTGTAAAATAGAAGGCTACAGTTTTAAAACAACATTCTCATTGTAAATTATGTTAGAATAAGATTTGTAGGATTCATGCAGTAATCTTTCTTGATGAATTAGCTAAATTTATATTATTTTTTGCTCAACAATGAAGATTGATTCAATTGTTGACCATTTGAATTTGGGAATGTTGTAGAGATGTGCTATAATTGCATTATTTGTAATTCCGTATTAAGGTTTTCATCAGAGGTTGCCATGCTAAGCCTTTTTGTAGAAGCAATCTAGAAATTTTCTCCACTAATATGCTGTACATAGCTTGTAATTGTCATAAAAAATTCAAAACGGTTATAAAGTTTGCAATATTCACAAATTTTTGTAGTAACCCTTTGATGCATATTAGATCTACAGAAATCCACATTATTTTGGTCCAATTCCTTATTATATTTTGATGTCATAAGCTTGAACCGTTCCCTGCCTACATAACTAAGGATTGCAAAGTCAGTCCAAAAACAAAGTGATAAAAAATATATTGCATTTAGCATATTTCACATGTGCATCTGATAAAAAGGAACATTCTATTAATGAACAATGAGTATGACATTTAGAATGCATGGAGATAATAACTGATGATATCAGGAAACAGCATCCCAAGTCCTGAGTAAAAATATTACATGTTTCAGCAATACAATTTTTTACAGTTTCGGGCTCGAAAGACTCTATTAGTAATATTTATAATTTAAGAAACTTTTTTATGTGCATTTCTAATAAAACATGATTCTTCAAATTTATTAATGAGTTTTAAGATTAATACAGATTGAGACTACGCATTTTCAAACCCCAATTCTATATTTTTTCATCAAAACTACATGTAACATCCGATTTGACTGCCTGTTTCTAATATATATAATATTCAGATAAAACAATTGTTGAAGATTGGATTGAAATATTGGTTGGACTGATGTATTAAAAACGACTTATTCGATGAACATACATATGCAAATGCAAAGGACTGTGTTTCGCAACCAGGAGAAACAAAGTTTGCATCTTACCCAGTTGCAAGTTATGGAATAGTCAGTATAGCTTTTCAGTGATTGACGATGCGCCACACGAATTGAACACCAGGGATGGCTTCGATTTTTAGCACTCTGTATTGGTACTGCCTTGTTGTCTCAGTTCCATGGGCCCTAAGATTTTGTGCTACATTTCTTCGAGAATTGATTAATGCTAGAGTTGAATACCCCTATATCAAAGAAGAGGACAGAGACTCCGTTGCTGCTTGTGTGAGATGTGGTTCTTTTTTAAATTCGGACAGTGTCATGCATTTTATTATGGCGACTTGCAACAAAACGCCAGTGGGACAAGAGAGCGCATGTGTAGTGGGGAAACATTTGCTGCATAGGCACGTCGTGGGCATATCAGAAGGTTCAATACCATATTCTATCTCTAAACTCGCTCTTGTTGAAAGAGAATTGAGCCAGGATAATCAACCTTTGCATGTTATTCAGTTCGTTTAACAGTTGTTAATATCTGATTCGATATCATCATATATTTTTTGAGACACATCTTCACGTAGCTTTTCTGTTAGGCATCAGTGATCAGTGATATATTGTCTGGTTGCGACAGAATTAGGCTTTTCAGGGGGTGCGTAACTTCGCTAGAGAAATCACAATCTTCACAACAAGTTTAAACTCGGTCTATAATGCGAAGGCCACCAAATTTGGTTGGTAGTCGCAAAAATCGAGTCCGATTACAGTCGATTAATATAACCTAACATCACCATTGCCCAGAAAATTATTATGATTTATAACCATTCTTGTTTTGCGACATTTTAATTGGTTTTGTATTTTTATTTTAACGCTTTCAAAATTGTTACCAGTGTTCATATATATTGTTCACAAATTTCAGAATATAGATTATTTTTTCTTTTTCTAATCGCAAACCCTGAAAAGCTCGACAAAAATAATTCGTCAAAAGACTACAGGCTTGATGAAGCTTTATGCCCAATTAAGTGCGGGATGAACATCGTTGCAATTTTCTGATTAGTTACTCTTACATATGGTCGGAAATTTAGCTTACATTTTTTAGAAACAACCTTTACTTGGCAATATTTCGCGAGGAACTCGTAATAATCCATGATGGTAAAAACAGAAATCCATTTATCAAAAAATAATACCGGAAAACGTACTTCAAGTACGGTTGCCATCACAAAACTGCCAGTAAATGGAATTAGCGAAATTCCCTATAAACATGCATGAAGTTAATCTACAGGCATTTTAGTAATGGTTACACCCAACATGAAATCCTCTTTCCGGAACTAAAAATCTAATAAAATTCGTGCTACCATAAGTTATCTTGTCCGTGCGTACAGTCGCCGGCACTAAGTCCGGAAAATGAATTTGGAGTACAGCTGCCGGAAGAAATTGCATATAAATATTTTTGAGTACGTTAGCTATTAAAAGTGTGTGTTTGTGTGAGTGTGTATATATATACATATATATATATATAATAAATACAGGCATATACATTCATATATAATTTCTCAGTGAAGTGAACTGCGATGTCAATTTAATAAATTTTATATATATATAGAAACGCGATCTATTTCCTGCTTGCAAAATTGCGCCTGATGTTGACAGACTTCCTCAGAAGCTGAATTGTAATTTTTTAACCAATATGTGCCTATTGAAAGAAGGATAATCAATGCGACAAAGTATATTTAACCTTACAAAACCAACACCGACCATTTGACCTGACCTTATATTTTCAACTATGCTGCTCTCTTATGCGTGCTTACAAAATTTGGGTGAAGTAATTACACTACTCGCTGACATGATAAGTAATAGCAAAGTTTTCGCCATATATCCAATTATTGATATGAGACATTTTCTGATTGTCTCTTTTCAACAGCATTTCGTTCCATAAGAGCACGAAGTATCTCAGTCATTTTTTCTTAAAAATGAGAAAAACTACAACTTCATAAAATGTCAATATTAAATTTATAGTTTTTGCAAAGCATAATCACTCAAGTGAGCGAATATTTCTGATTCGAAAATGCTGCCAATCAATAGAAACAAATATGCTAATTGAGTTAGATGTATATTTCTAAATTGGGCAAAAGCTGACTTAGATACTTTTTGCTATTATGGAGCGATTTATTCTTCCGCTTTTGAACAGTGGCGTGCACAAAATTTCTACAATTTTGCCAAAAACACTTTAGGTGTAGTCAATTGTAAAAATAATAAATTGTGTGTACATTTCATAATTTGGAAATGTTATCAATAAATATGCTTTGAAATAGCTTAAAAGGTAAAATCTTGGCTGTTAATTAATTCAAAAAAATTAGAACACGGATATTTAAGTCCCCTTGCAATAAAATTTGAAATTATTGAAAGCCACAGTCGGGAACATTAAATGTGTTCCAAACCTGAAGCAAAAATTTTATACTAACCAAATCTTTGTATATAATAATATAATGAAAAATATTGACAAGTAAATTGATACAAAAAATACAAATATTGAGGAATTTAGAACCCATGTTGCTTTAATTTACAGTATATAGAAGAGTTTATCTAAGATGCTATAAAAATAACAATGTTTAGTAAACTTTCGTGAGAAAATGCAATTTTATCAAACGACAAGCGAATCCAAACATTCAACTTTCATCCAAGCTACTTTGTATTTTCTGAAAGCCATGCTCCCTGAAAACATATTTCAAAAATCGAAACGAGAATTGCTGCAAAGTTATAAAGTTTTAAATCAAATGCAGCAGTCATGGAACTTAGGGAATACTTAAAATGCAACATTAAGGGATGCATATTTTAATTATTTTAAATTAAATGCGAAAATATATATTTTGAAAGTGAGATTAAGATACAAAATAAATCAAATGAATGGAAAGCTTGAGCTAAAACCTTCAGTTGATTAATTCAAAACAAATAAAATAGAATGCGGCTGTGTTGTTGATTATAAACGGATATGGTGGTCGCATACTAGCAGAAGCGTTCAAAAGTTTCAAACTAAGACATCAATTGCAAAATGTTTTTAGGCCTGTTAATGAAATTTAAAGCGTTTCGTTGGTTGATAAAAACGTAACTGCTCTGTTAATCTATAAAGAAATTTCAAAAAATACAGTTAAAATACACATATAATCGAAGAACATTTAATTATCACAAAAACTAAAAAATAAATCACACATCTTCCTGAGATAATTCTTCTAGTATAGCCTTAGTAGCACCATCAAAGCGCTTTTGAGACCTCTGAGATATGTGACCGGTAGATTGAAATCGTTTGGCTTCCTCGTAGTACTGATTAGGGTGATTAATCAGCACTTCAACCTCAGTGCCTTGTTGAAACTCGAAGAACTTACTACAGGCCAATGTGTACTGTTTGCTCTGGACAATTTTGAGAACTTCATCAACCTCATGTGATTGGATATTATAAGATGCCAGTTTATTAGAGAGTGTAGAAAGGGCGCTATGTTTGAAAGGACAACCGTGATAATCATCACTTCCCATTGGAGGATTTTGATTTTGAATTTTGGAGCAACTGTATGCTGAGTATGATGTTCGTTTACCTTCCTTGCCATACATGTGTCTAAACGACAAATATTTACAGAAAATTATTTTCAGAACCACGGGGAGAATTGATTACCTAGTTTCGGAATAATAAACATTGACATTTTTACATGATTATTCATTACAATATTAAAAAGCAAAATTGAATAACAATTCAGCTTAACCCTCAACAGTACATATGTACAAAATGTACACATGAAAATTTTGACCCTTCAGTGTACTTTCATAAACTAGTTTTAGATTTATGTCTTGTGAGCGATTATACTTTGTTTTAATGTCATCAATGAGCATTAGATTATTTGTATAAAGTATTCATTAAAACAGTTGGGCATTTCCATAGTCAATTTTTGTCATGGACGGGACACTTGGACGTTTCAAGATTGACGATTATAGAAATCAAGAGCAACAGCCAAAATCGAAATAGGATGAATAATTGTAGATTACGTAAATACAACTTATGGTACAAAAATTACTTCAAAAAATTTCAGTATGTATTACTAAGGTCAATTAATATTTTGTCATGGACGGGACAGCGCACAGATTGACCGTTCGCCAACATTCATTTTATATTCTCTATTCGTGCAAATTGCAGCGGCCTATGGACACATGATAGAATGGTACTCACCCTTCTATAAGACAGTCAAAATATTTCAATGTGCGTCAGGTAGCGGGTACTATTTGGAATCGAAATAGGCATATCGGTGTCATGGACGGGACATAGTGCTAATAATATATTCCTAAAATGGTTTTATCAGGGACAACTCATCATTTCATCTCAATATTGGCTCCTTGTAAGACACAAACAAGAAAATAAGTATATTGGCCTCATTGTTAGAGCTGACCGGGTTAAAAATTCATTTCATAGTACTTAACATTATCTGTTATCAAAAGAGAGTACTACATTATGTCGAATACTTCATACTTCTAATTGAGCATATCATATGTAGTCATTTCATACGAAAATGCTGCAGATAAACTGTTTTGCAAGGTAATTCCATAATTTCCAATGGTTTACAGAAAACCTGATTTGCCATATTTAGTTATTTACTACAATAAGTGTCGGCATTCATGTACCAAGTTAATTTACTACAATCGTTTCAAATTCAAAAAGCATATTTTTGTCAGTTTTTTGATGAAAATGGTAATTTATCATATCACAATATTCAATCTATTTTTGCTTATTGGGCCATTTTGCCATATAACTTTGCATATAACACTATATTATAGTTTGAAATTTTCCATATAGATGTCACTACATTTCAATTATCAAATATGTAATATCTGTTTCAAAATATTGAGAATATTTGCCTCAAAGTATCCAATTCTAAAGCCGCGCCGTATATTAGAGTCATTTGCAATACAAGCGTAATGGACGGGACATATTAATTTTGGCACATTTTTATGCAGTCAAGCGTGACGTTCGTCTGATTTAGAGTTATTCAGCAAGTCTCTGTTATAGGCTTTGATGAATCCCCAAAAATGAAGCGATCGTGTACTAATATTAAGCCTGTGGTCTACTAGTCATGTCCCATATACCGGAGATGTAATGTCCCGTCCATGACAAATTTTGATACAGTCTCCTTCGCTAAGGTCAAGTTTAACAAATTTATTCAAAAATTTGACATTGCACGTGAAACTATATGTTCTTTCAATCATATAAAAGACAACAGGTCGCTATTTTCACGAATTTTAATTTTTCTGTCTCTGGTTGGCTTTTCTGTGGAAATGCCCAGTTATGTCAAAATTATCTTCATCAGTACGCTTGTGGACATTTTTTATACATTCTTAAATTTGTGCTAAATCGTCTTATTCAACACCCAACAGCAAGATTTCTATGTTCGAGTCAGTTGCAGTCACAATGGCGGCTATAGTATTGAGTAGGGTAAAAACGCTTGTCAAAAGTTTGTCAATGAATGATGTCACGCAATCCTTCATATTGTAATTCATATTCACAGTAAGAATTGAATCAGTCCCTGGATTCGTTTATAATCGCGGGAAGTTGCACTTTCTTGTCACTTATCACCACGGAGAGATGCCGGACGTTTTTGCAAGAATGTGATCTTCTGCGTATTGCAAATGAAATTGCAGATGAAGATGAGGTAATTCCTAATGAAGATGTTTATGGTGATTTTCAGTCCAACATTGTTGGTATTAACCTGGACAATGACTTGATCTCTGAGCATTCTTTGTGATGACATAAATTATAAACGATACCGGTATTCTTTGACTACACGGGTTTGCAATACCTTGACAGAAGCACCTCGCACTCTTTGTAATCTAGCACCGAAATGCAATTATTTTTTCTCTTTTTCGATGAAGATTTCATTCGTCATATTCTGCGACATTCAAACCGAAAGGTGAATGAGATTCGACGTGAGCATACTATTATTAAGCAAAATTTTTTTGAAAACGATTGATTTTTTTGGTACATATGAAATAGATTAAGCAGAAAGTTACATGCATATCAAATTTTCTGAATAGACTAATATCTTTAGTATTTTTAATAAAAAACTTTTTAGGGGGCACGCTCTTGCGAAAACAGATTGCTTTCAAATTAGGTTTATTCACTTCTACATTAAATTTTACACCTAGATAATGGTTTCTGCAGTTTTTTAGAAGAGATCTAGTCCGATATTTTTTAAAAAATCCTAACATGAACCTTTGTAGGGGCAGGATAATGTAGGACGTTACTGAATCAAACAATTTTGAACTATTCATTGCTTTAAATAAGTTTAAAAGTTTGTTATAGATGTAAAATGTAATTTAGAAGAGAATAAAAGTGGTCCGAAGTCGATTCGAGCTTTATTGGCTGCACAATCAACGTCTTATTAAGGGTCATTCCTTTAAAAAATTTTATTAGGGCTATGACATTGCGAAAATGCTGATTGTGCTGCGAATAATGCTACTTTTATTCTCTTCTAAGCTTTATTTTACATCTGGAAGTTACTTTTAGCGAACCCAAGAGCTGATATTGCTAAGACCGGCCGAGGGAAATTATTACTTCAAGAACCAATCTAAGTGTGGGAAAAATTGTTCAAATGTGTAGATTGTTGTATGTAGTCATCTACTTTATTAATTTACAGTTAGATATACTAATATTTAAAAAGAAATTACAATAAAATATTAAGTGCCCTTATGATAGACCCTTTGTTATATTTAGCGCCATTATATTAGTTCAATTTAGCTTGTATTCAGAGTCCTTATAATAGTTCATTTTGGCAAAATTTGGAAGCCCCTATCTCCTAAACTAATGCCCCCATCTTGCTCAAACTTACTGCACAATTGAAGCATTGCATAGCAAAGCTACACATCAAGTTTCATTGAAATAGAAGAAACACTGAGGCCAATAAATGCACAGGGCGCTGAATACACGCAAAAAATTCGAAAATGCGCTATTCAGCGCCATTATAATATTAATATTCACTGATTACTTAGTTCATGATGATGCGTTATCTGATGGACAAATTGCTTCCCACAATATTGTACGGAGAAAAACTAGGCCCAAGTGATTTTGAAGTATTTGTAACTCCAGCTAATGTGTCGGAAATAGTGAAATTCACCAATAGTGAAGGTGCTATCCAGCTCAGCACTAATTGGATACCAAAAATTGGTCAATTGAAGAATTGTTGAGTGAATCCGACGAAAGAATAATCTTTCATTTTTTTGTTTGGAAACGTTTCACTATTTTATGTTGATGCATATGATTTGAATAATGTGCATCTCATATCAACTCAGATGATAATTGCATCCCTCTTCGAGCAATATTTGATATAATTATTTCTAAGTTTTCCCCTTCTTACAAGGATGGAAGTAATGTAACTGTTGAAATGATGTGACATTTCGTGGGAGACGTCAATTTAAAATGGATATTTCCTCGAAATTAGGGAAGTAGGGCATTAAACTTTGGGCTGTGATTGATTTAGATAAATATATTATTGTTTAAACATGTGGTTCTCGAATTTACTCAACATCTTACAGGGGGTGGTCGACACATTATAGCTGAAAATATCTTTACATGAACAATTTAAGACGTCAGCTTACTTATACAGGAACAATTTGAAGAATAATAATGATCGATCATTGAAATTTTTCCCAATCCACTCTGTATTCCCATGTCATCATTGTTTAGGTTTCAGGAAGATCTCACATTAGTTCTGTATTTGGCTAAAAAAACAGCAGTTCTTTTATTTTTATTGCATAAAGATGATGGAATCAGTATTTTTCCGCATAGAAAACCAGCTATAACCTTGGTGTACAATTTTTGAAGGGCTGACGTTGATGAATTTGATAAACTGGCTCAAAGATGAAATAAAAATCATTTACCATTTGCTGTTTTCAGTCAATTGCTGAATACCTGTGCTTGTAATACGTATGTTTTGTTTGTATTTCAACATCTAGACGGCAAATACTAATTTGTGAATTGGTTAAGGAAATGCTTGCCATTCAAATACAGGAACTTCTTCAAAGTCAATCGTCCACTTTTTCATTACCGCTATCTTCTGGTTTCAGATTTTGTGATTAGCATGCGGAAAGAGTAAGTATTCTCATTTTTTATTTCTGTAATCGTACAAAAGACAGGAAATTATCAGCTTGGTGTAGTTCGTGTTAAGAGCATCAAGTAATCATTTGCAATTGATGTGCTTAAAGTTCCCAAAATCATTTCAAACTAGTTTTTGATAACTTGTTTGTTGCCATGCAAAAAATACATTCGGGATAGAANATTAGCATGCGGAAAGAGTAAGTATTCTCATTTTTTATTTCTGTAATCGTACAAAAGACAGCTTGGTGTAGTTCGTGTATTTGTTAAGAGCATCAAGTAATCATTTGCAATTGATGTGCTTAAAGTTTCCAAAATAATTTCAAACTAGTTTTTGATAACTTGTTTGTTGCCATGCAAAAAATACATTCGTGATAGAATCTACCCACCCGACTGCTTTCAGTTGTACTTTTCTTGGTACATCTACGGGTTAATAGAATACCGAGCTGATTAAGGTAAGACAGTTCTGATTTTGCGAAACTCTTTTTGTTTAATAATTTAGGGATAGATGTTTTGAAAATGAAGTAATTTCAAATTCAATAAATTCAAATTTACAAATACAGCAGAAACCCGAGTAAATGACTACACACGAAGAATGAATGTGGCATAGTAACGTAAAAATAAACTGAGAACAAAAGAACTTAGGGATTTCTACACAAAATTTACAATAAAAAAGTACCTTATCAAATAGGAGTATTTCTTATTGAATTGGTCAAGATCAGTACGCGGACTGAATGCAGTCGAAAAAAAATTAAGAGCATCATCATGTTCAAGACCTATTGCCTAAAGCACATAAAAACTAACAATTCAAACTTTTATAACACAAAGACGAATCACAAATAACAATTGAAACGATATGATAATCCAATATAGAAACTAAGAAATAATGAAATAGATAATCAAACAACTTACTTTAAGATACAGCCCGAGTGTAAGGCGAGCGTAATGTTTTAGATGATGAAACTCCATTAGAGAATTGTAAGTAGAGCGCATACACGGCGGAAAGCAACTTTCAACTAATTTCGGAAGTTGATCGAGGGTTATTTTACTCTTGCTATTATTGAAATTACGACCAATGTAGTCTTGACTAAGATTAAGCAGTCTCTGAGAGAGACGTTCGTCTTCCATGAGCGGTAGATTGCGAACAGTACGTGCTAACTCATGAGAAAGACTTGCACGAAAATGCGAACATACAACAGATTGAAGTTCACCATGAAAAACATACACATAACCTTTCTAAAATTATATATGATGAGAATTGATTACTGACTGCGAAATGAGGAATATATTTCATTAATTGGATAAGACATTGATGCAATAAGTTAATTGCATAAAAACTTAGAAACGCAAAGCAGAGAATATAGATCAGAAACGCTTCATTCTATTTAGACGCTAGAAACCGTAGTTTTTGTAAAAATGTGCTTAGCATTGAATTTTGACAATTATTTATGTAAAAGGCTATTGTACTAATCCACGAAGTCTAAATCAATGTTAATGTACTACTGGTCATTCTAAGGGCGGCGATACAATATCAAACCTCTGATCAAGCAAGCAATGAATTTGAATTGGTCCGCAATCATGTTGCGGCGATACATTATCAAACATTCGTCAAAACAACTCATCGGAAAACGGCAAACATCTACGGGAATTTCTCGTTGATGGTTAATTAGTTTACACTAATTTGTAAAACATGTATGTATTTATATGATTATTTTCTGTTAATAAATGCATAATACTTGACGTCCATTAATTTCTTTTGTGTGTAAACAAGTGGATTCCACGCAAAACATGCAAAATAGCATTTTAGCGATGGGTGCTAATTAAATTAATCATTATTCACATTACCAATGACGAGGAAACACAATTAAAGTAAATTAATTAATTAATCACTGCGTTGCGCGTAAATGAATTCTGCCATTTTTGTGAGGTTGGTTTAGCAATTTAACTAAGGCTACGGTGAGACCACGTGATTGGTAACAAGAAATGTTACAAAAACTCATCATATCGCTAATTATCTCGGTGGTTAGACGTGCGATTTACCAAGATGTGACAGATCACGCTTGACCGTAGCCTAAGGCCACGGTTAGACTAGTGATTGGTTCAAAAGTGATCTATCACATTTGAAAGAATTGCACGTCTAAGATAATTAGCGATGTGACGATCACAAGCAAATCGAACGCGCACGATTTCATCGTGATCGTCACATCGCTAATTATCTGGGGTGGTTAGACGTGCAATTCTTTCAAATGTGATAGATCACTTTTGAACTAATCACATAGTCTAACCGTGGCCTAAAGTAAATAAACAATATTGATAGAGAATACAGAAGAGAACAATTTAATGCTGGTTTTTCCTGTTTTAATGAATTTATTTTATCTGCAATGCGTTTATTGTTAAATAATTTGCTTAAATGATGAATGTTTGACGGAAAATATCTTTAATTAATTTGATTTTATTTTGTCTGATATGAGGTTTGATGGCTTGTTTGACGAGGGTGATACAGTGGCAAACATTCGTCAAACATTTTGTTTGATAAATAGTGGGCATACAAATTGGAGTGTATCTATCACCTCTTACCTCTTTAACTATGATGAGGCAATTCTTCTTCACTTTCAAATTCATAAAAACATGCATTTTTTCTAATCCATTATATACAACATACTAAGTTTCTTGTTCGAAACTACCAATTATAACGGAGTATTTATAAAACATAGGTAAAATTTAAAGCATATATTATTTAATCAGTGATTATACCTGTATTTAAAGCCAAGTGAGAGTTATACCATTGATATAAATCGCTGTCACATTGTGAATATCAAAATGGGGAGAAAATAATTCAAGTATAACATTTTACACAAACAGATTTTGTTTAGACCATTTGTTTCACATCGGATTTTGGAAAACGAATTGAATTGTAAAGAATAAGTTACATTGGTAATTAAATTGTTTTAAAAAACTCCTACAATTTGCACCCCTACTATACAATAAATGGGCCCCTCTGTAATTGAAACAATATTTGAAAAATGCTCAATTCAACTAGTAGCTACTGAACATTTTAGTTTGAAATAATTCTTGAATAAGTAGATGGAATATTGATTAGAAAATAGATGCTTAAACAAACTGAAAAACAAAAATTTAAATTTAAGCAAGTGTAAAATCGCTTTTTCAGTCTACAAAACCACTCACAGTATAAAACATTGCCCATGACTTAACACTAGAAGTACCACAGGGGTCATGTTGACCCGTAGCACCAATTTACTACTGCTGAACAAGATTTCATACCCAATCAATGGCAGATTGAAAAAAGTTACTTCGCTAAAAGCTTTAGAACTGCTACAAAATATCCAGGAAGATATTTCTGATGCAGAAAGTGATATTGAATCAACCAGATCATATAGATGTTCATGATTATGCGGACAATAGTAATGATTCAGAAAGTGAATCTCCATCTGATATAGAATCGCTAGTTTCAGAATCGTCATATTCAGAAATTTGGATTTTGAAGATACCTAAACGAATTCAGAAATGGATGAAGATCTCGTTCATCAGCAAAATACAACAAGCTTTGCAACGTCAGCTGGAATTATTTGGGATCTTTTGGACCCTAATCACAGCAATTCCGGTAGACTATCTTGCCACAATGTCATCAGAGAAGCTCTTCGGCCATCTGCTAAACCACATTGTATTATTATCAAAGAATCGGTTCGCAGTGCATTGATGAAAGTATGTTGCGTCATATACAAAGATGCACTGAAGAAGCTAGAAGAGTTTTACAAACAGACGACTGGCGTGTGTTGTTACATGAACTAGATGCATTTCTAGCTATTGTTTACGCACGTGGAGCTCACAAGGCAACAAAAATCAAGGTACATGAATTGTGGAACAGGTTATGGGGAATAACAGTATAATTTCTGAAACTATGGCGCGCAACAGATTCATTGAAATAATGAAATTTCTGCGCTTTGACTATAAACAAACACGATCACATAGACTAACTACTGATAAACTGGCTCTGATATCAACAGTTTGGCATACCTTTGTCGGAAATTGTCTTAGACATTATAGACCGGGTACCAACATAACTGTGGATGAGGAACTTTTTCCCACCAAATCGCAATGCAGATTCACGCAATACATGCCAAATAAGCAAAACAAATTTGGTATCAAATTCCGTATTTGGGGAAATATGACTCTAGACTGGAATAACATTAGGTGAACTTGCTGAACCTTACAGAAAGACAGGTTGAAACGTGACCATGGACAATTTTTTACTTCGGTAAACTTTGCTAAAACTTTGAGGCAACATTGTTGGAACAGTACATCGCATCTGAAAAGAGATTCCACAAGAAATCAAAAAATGAAGGAGGATCTCTATGCAACAAAAGTTTTCAAACACGATTGTTGCACCTTGATTGTTTATCAAGCCAAAACAACAAAAATGTTTTGTTACTTAGTACAAAGCATTCTACTGTTGATATAAGTGACAACCAAAAATCTAAGCCTGAAACCGTAACTTTTTATAACTCCACAAAATTTGGAGTTGATGCGTTCGGCCAAATGGCCAAAAAGTGTACTGTAAATGCAGCTTCTAGCAGGTGGCCTGTGCAATTATTTTACAACATATTAGATTTGGCTGCAATCAATGCCCACATTTTATATAATTTGGTTACCAGGTCAAAAATCTCATGTTGAAGGTATCTTTTGTGGTTATCAGAAGAGCTTCATTCGAGATTTGTTGAAGGAAAAAAGCTAACACCCACCAATCCACTTACACCAACAGTTGCAGTATGCACAAAAGCCACAAAAAAAGCGCTGCCAAAACGAAAACTACACCAACAACACACATGGAGCCTGGAGCACTTGCTCTAAGCTTGTTTGTGGTAAATGCATTGGAAAACAAGAAAAACTTATTTATTGTAAGATTTGCTGCTAATAAATATTGCCCATGATGCTCATGTCACACTTTTTGTAGCAATGTATAACTTTAAAATATGCCCAAATTTTTGAAATTTGACTCACTCAGTAATTGAACCTAAGTCTGATTTATTTCAAAAAATAGATGGCCCATGTCCACTGTGTCTATAGTTAAGTTAATTGAAGTTTAAAAAATTTAAAAAGCGTCAATAAAAGGAAGGGTCAATTTGACCCCACTTGGTACTTCTAGTGTTAAATAAAGTATACTAAAAACATACGTGTAAGTAAGCTTTTCGCTGTCTAACTAAATCCAGGGCTGAGGTAAATGGCAGTTTATAAAACTTATTATTTAGAGTATGAGCAGATCGTACGGAAAAGCTCAAATAGTCTCTAAGTTTATTGTATTCTTCGTCTGAAACGGCATTGAGAATAAGATCATTCTTTGCTAAGAACGACACAACGTCATGATTTGAAGCTTGTAATTGTAAGTACCGATATCGAAACAGTTCTACCTAAAAAATAAAGCTAAAAGCTGATTTATAGAGCAAGTCATGTCAAAAAAGTAGGTCATACCCTCCATGAAATATGCAGTAAATAATAACGTAGGACCGACACAAACAATAAAATATAGGCACATTTCAAATTGCTAACATTACATTTAAAGGACCTTAGAATATTTTTTGATGAAATTTTGGAATAATTTTCATTACATTTTTTGCAACTTGCAAGCTATTGAAAAATTGGTGCGTTCACTTCATGTTGACTACTGCCATGACCTACTATAAAGAAGGCCTGGCGATTTGCAGCAATGTTGTAAAATGTGGTGGCCATTCTCTGATTGGTTAAAGCAAATTATGATATATACTGCGTATTCGTTAAAAATGAATTAAATTTACCGCAATATATATATTTTAAATGAAGAAATAATTTCTGCGTAATTACAGTACATACATTACTTCTGAAACTGTTATAATTGTAGGATTGTTATATTACTTAACTCATGACCAAAAAATGTTGTGCTCCATTGTGCAAATCTGGATATCAGATCAAGCATACAAGTAACAAAACTAAATATGTGTCTCAGTTCAAATTTCCAAGAAATTCACTTTTACAAACCCAGTGGATTAAAGCAATTCGACGAGAAAATTTTACTATTACTAAAAATACAACTCTTTGTGAAAAACATTTTTCCGAGGATTCTTTCCATATCAGCAGCAGTGGCCGCAAAATGCTAAATCCTGGAAGTGTACCAACGAAATTCGATTTTCCATATAATGTTAAGGTAACTTTCCTTTAAAATTGTATTATTTAAAATTATATTACATGCCTGTATTAAATAATGATCAATGAAGTAGTCTTAATTTAAAGTCGGATGTATAATAAATACAAGGCGAAGTAAGAATATTGCAAAAGTGATGGAAATATAAAAATACTATATATATATAAATATAAAAATTCCTATACAATTTAAAGTTAATGGGTTAATCACGATATATCTTAACGCAAGCAAATTCATAGTAATTTATTGCTATTAAAATTAAATTATATTTTTATTAGGCATCTATGTCTAACTCCCGACCTCCACCACGTGATCGTACTACAATTGCTGATGAGCTTTCTGCATTCGTTTCTTCAGATCGTCTCAAATCATTGAATGATATAACTTCAAATATCTGCGATGGTAGAAATTGGCGGCTGGATAGGTTAACATTTATAAAACTCTGATCCCTTTTTTTAACAAAGGCAAATTCTAAATTTTAAGATATATAAAATATAAATTCACTTTGATCAGAGTATTAGGTTGCGTGAATGTGTTCGCATATACAATTTATTGGAACCTGTGTCTGTTGTTAAGGAATCCATTTTGGTTTTTAATAATATGCAAGTAAAGCTTTACATCAATGGCTCTTCGGTACGACTTCCTGACTGGCTTCGCTGTGCTCACAATTGCAAATTGACAAGAAAATCTCAATTGCATGAACTGATGAATGTTGAAAATGATCATTCACATTCAGTTCTTGAAGACTTAAATCTTCGTCAATTTTCTGAAAAAAAACAGTTTTTCTATTCTCAGATTGGCACTATTAATGCGTTTTACCTCCCCAGCAGCAAAATCAATTTACCTCAAAATGGCAAAGCTACGTGGAAATCTTTGCAAAAACTGAATAATGTTGAAAAGGAGCATAAAAGTCTTTTGAAAAAAGGGCCTTCTTTGACTCAAGCAGTTCTGAATCCCTCGAACAAAAAACAAAATGTTAATTTAGCACTTGGAATTTCCCAGATGATCCCGAGTGTTTAACAACTGCAACTTTTATTGAAATTATTTTTATTTGGTGGTCCATTCTTAACGCAAAATCTCAATGCCACCTACTTCGCCTCGGCCGTGGAATTTCAAGAGGAGATAAAAAAATTGAGTTTCTCTTGAACTTCGTAACTTGGGTAGATGAATGGTGGCAATCCAGGTTACCAGGATTAACAACGCAAACATTTGAAGCTGTTATTGTATCTACCAGTTCGATTGCCAGCTTAGCAACAAATCTAATTGAAGATGATCAATATGAATTTTTCTTAACATTTAGAATAAATCAAGATTCGCTGAAAAAACGGTTCATTCGCTATCGCCAAATGTCAGGTGGTAGGTTCCTTGTTGACTTGTACGAGGTGGAGCGCTCAGAACGAGTGATAAAGTTAAAAAGTTTTCTATCTAATCATGAAGTTGATGAAATGAATTATATTTTTGAAGCAAAATCTATTATTCAAAATATTTCATGGAATTCAGATCTAGTTGACTTAAATGACTTCGAACTGGAAATTGTGTTCTTCATAGCTGGATACATTGCTCACAAATTTCAACCTATCAAGTTATGTGCTTCTTGTATGGAAAATATCTTTGCAAATTCATGTTACAAATGCGAATATTCCAGTTATCTTAACGATATTAGCCGTGGAGGTCTTCAAGTACCTTCTGAAAAATTATTTTCATTAGTTAAAAGAATGTTTCAAATATTTTTGTCGAATCAGGTCTTAACACTACATCACTGTAAGGCAGACGTTAGAAGTCATACTATTTTTGTGATTAATAAATTTATTTTGAAAAGTGATTTTCGAATATTTTGTTTAGAACATTGGTCAGTATTGAGAAAAAACGCTGCGAGATGCTGCACGAATGTGTACTTTAACAACTTACAAAAGAGTGTTAGATCAACTAAGAAAGACAATAAAATTCAAGGATTTAAATCGGCTACTGTTGGTCGTGCCTAAGTTTTATTAAATTTATTTTGTATTTCTGAATAAAATTGTGAATTAAAGCGTTTTTTCTTGTTTATTAAATTAATTTATGTTAGTAATAGTNNNNAAACACTGAGCCTTGAGGGGCACCACTAGTAACGGAGACAGGAGAAGAGATAGACGAGTTGATTTTGACACACTGGTGGCGATTGGTCAGGTAAGACTGGAACAGTTCGATGAAATCCACATCAAAACCAAATAAACGTAACTTGTCAAGCAAAATGGAATGAGAGAGGCGATCAAACGATTTTGAGATGTCAAGAAAGAGTGAAAGTAGCAGTTTTCGATCAGTGAGCAGGTTAGTAATCGTAGAGCGACCANTTGCAAATTCATGTTACAAATGCGAATATTCCAGTTATCTTAACGATATTAGCCGTGGAGGTCTTCAAGTACCTTCTGAAAAATTATTTTCATTAGTTAAAAGAATGTTTCAAATATTTTTGTCGAATCAGGTCTTAACACTACATCACTGTAAGGCAGACGTTAGAAGTCATACTATTTTTGTGATTAATAAATTTATTTTGAAAAGTGATTTTCGAATATTTTGTTTAGAACATTGGTCAGTATTGAGAAAAAACGCTGCGAGATGCTGCACGAATGTGTACTTTAACAACTTACAAAAGAGTGTTAGATCAACTAAGAAAGACAATAAAATTCAAGGATTTAAATCGGCTACTGTTGGTCGTGCCTAAGTTTTATTAAATTTATTTTGTATTTCTGAATAAAATTGTGAATTAAAGCGTTTTTTCTTGTTTATTAAATTAATTTATGTTAGTAATAGTCAATCCCCTCTTTTTAGTAGGTTGCTGCAAATCGCCAGGCCGTCTTTATTGTAGGTCATGCTACTGCGCAGCCGCTTTAATTTGGTAAATGTTTGAAATGAATAAATATCAAACACATCATTACATACTGTACTCTAATTGCGGAATTTCTTGGACAATTTGTTGTGAACCAATTTACATGCATGTCTATGAACTGTAAGAACTACAGTCTTACTCTACTACACTCTCATCAACTTTAATTGCAACATTTTCAGAAGGCTGTCAACGTAGCCTTTCAAAGAAAAGACAAATTGGCGAAATCTGATATATGGATAGACTAAACCATTTTCTCCAACAAGAAAACGAAAATATGAGGTGTTGTATATAGTTTAAAATGGTCTACTCCACATGCTTACATAAATGTGCTGGAGTGCGATTGACATCAAGTAAATCAGAGATACCAAAGCAGCTAGAGAAAATTGTTAAAAATCTTTATCGTTAGTACATTATAAGTTCAAATACACCCAGAATTGCAATAATAAATATAAGCAGACTAATTAAAACAAATGTAACTGACTTTTATAATTGTAGAGGTTGCCCTTTTCAATAGTCGAGAGGCGCCAGAGTGGCTGAAAAGATTTTACTGTAAAACTTAACTGTACAAAATGAAATTTAAAGAAAAACATTTTAAAATAACTTTGTAAAAATGTGACTTGAAACTTACGGGCATTTTGTGAAGGAAGCACTATTACAAAATAACTGTTTTAGCGAATTTCATCATAGAAATCCTGTTATGCTCATTTCAGTTAATTTAGTGGGTGATGATAATCTTAAATAAATTAATTTCCAAAATTCAATTCGATTTAAACCTCAGAATGAAATATTCCATAAAAAATTTGAGTGAAAGCTTTAAATAATTCAAGCTTGATTATATATGGGAAAATTTCTTCAATAAGTGTTTCCGAAGTGTTAAGCTATAAGGCAGTTTTGATAATATCGGTTTAGATTATCATGAATGTAATCATAGTGTCTCCTATGAATAATGGTTAGGGTCATATATTGGCTTATTCTCCTTTAATTCGTTTACAAGTATATATTTCGTCTGTAATTGCAGTAAATTTGTGTTTACGTTTAAAATTTCACTTCATTTTAAACAATAATACATAGGATCGCAATTAAAATCACTCGTTTATGCTTTAGTATTTGTATTAATAATGTAGCAAACATCACTAATTCTTTGTCAGAAACCCCTAGTTTTAGAATGTCATATAATGTGCTGAAGTGAAAAAGAGCTCGGGACAAAACATGTTCAACTTTGCTTAATTCTCTGTCGACGAGTTCTGAATTATTCCAAATTTAAGATATGTACAAAACTACATTTTGGGATTTTGGACATTAAATTTTGACCTCAAGGTCCTAATAATTTAATCTAAATTTGGTTTTCTTTTGAATTCGCAGAATTACAGAAAATCAATTAAACCATAAACCTCGTAAGTAAGAAGCCACTTTCTTAGATCTTCAGTTCTACAATAGCTAAGTCTTAGCATAAAATGAGAAATGACATCATTTCTGATTTTGCTGACAATCGATGCTTGCGATTCTGTTGATTGATATATTATGAAAGTCTTCTCAAAACTTCTTAATTGTGTAATAAGGTAATCTTTCCATTCATCAGAATGTTTTGAAAACTAAACAGTTGGTTATTCCATAATATAAAAATTAGCATTTCTGAACATAATTTCATATAATGAGGGAACATACTTTGAGATTCGCAGCTTCAAAAGTTCTCAAGAGCTTAAGCCGTTCAACAAGCAGTTTATCAACTTCTTCAATATTGGCAGTGCCAGTAGGTGGTTGTGAATAATATGATAACGATTGACATTCATCTTTAGATAATTGAGCTGAGGTCTTCGGCCGAGTGCGAATTAGCATTAAAATATATAACTAAAACATACAAAATCGGGATATCTCGAAAATGTAAACGTTATTTTCAAATATTGACAACAAATGCAAATATGATTATTCAGCTATATTTAAAAAATAATAATTTGCAATTGAATGTACATAAAATATAATTGGGAAGATTACCAAAACTATATATATAAAATCTTGAATGAATATGAAAAATCTTTTTGGAAATTTTTTACATAAGGGAAGGAGACTGTCTTGTGCTTTCAGAATACGCATTGGTATTCAGCTGCATACATTAAGACATATTCAAAGAAATATGACGACTTAGATGCAGTTCCAATCTAATTGCGTTTGGTGTAATGATTTTGCATGCAATTCTTTAATTCTTTGTAAATAAAAATTAGTAATAAAAATAATAATCAATGACTTTATTTAGCCGCTGAAGGCATACACAACAAAAAAATAAAAACAAGTCAAGTTTTACGGCAGCGAGTCACAGGAGATGAAATAGGAGCAAATGGAAGAGTAGGCGAAGTTGGAGAAGGGCTCAGCAAAGAGGAAAGCCATCAAAGATTTCTTGAAGCTCGGTGGCGGGGAAAATAAACAATCGCTGTGGAAGGGGTTGAGAGTCAAGATGTAATTAGCAGCAGTACAAGCACGATTGAAAAACGAGTGAAGGGTGCGATGTTTCTTCGTACAACGAATGGAGAAGGTGACAACATCATCAGAGCGAGTGCAGCAGGAATTAGAGAACTTAATGAAATCAAAAGGATCAAGATCCAATTTGCGAGTCAGTAGTCGATTGAACAGAAGGAGATCACAGGCATGGAAGTAGAGTGACAGCGGGAGAGTGGAGAATTTTAGCAGAGCGTCTTTATAGTCCAAAGAGGAAATCCATTTGAAAGCGCGTTTCTGGAAACGTTCCATGGAGTGGAACAAAGCACGAGAAGGCCACCAACAAGGAGACGCGCAGAGAAGAATGCCGCGAGGAATGGACTTGAACAAAGATAGTTTCACGGCGGACGAGGTATTAAAATGAACATTACGGAAAAGGGCAAATAGCGAGGAATTGGCTTTGCGGAGACGCAAAGACACGTGTAAGGTCCAATTTAAGTTTGCAGCAAGTTGAACTCCAAAATGAGTATGAGGCGCAAAGTTCACAGGTAGAGGCAAATCAGAAGGGGGAGCCACAGAAAAGGAAATATCACATGTCTTGGTAGTGCTAAAATCAAGATGGTTGACAGAGGACCAAGTAGACAAGTGCTCAAGATCAGAAAAAATGTTAGAAGCAAAAGACCAACCAAAATCAAAAATTGCAGTGTCGTCGACATACAACAGGCAAGACGAGTTGAGAACAGAATGAGGGAGGTCGTTAATAACAACGAGGAAAAAAAGAACAGTAAACACTGAGCCTTGAGGGGCACCACTAGTAACGGAGACTGGAGAAGAGATAGATGAGTTGATTTTGACACACTGGTGGCGATTGGTCAGGTAAGACTGGAACAGTTCGATGAAATCCACATCAAAACCAAATAAACGTAACTTGTCAAGCAAAATGGAATGAGAGAGGCGATCAAACGATTTTGAGATGTCAAGAAAGAGTGAAAGTAGCAGTTTTCGATCAGTGAGCAGGTTAGTAATCGTAGAGCGACCAGGAAGGTTGCCATGCTGGGAAGAAGAGATGAGGTGACGAATTTTTGGGAATACATAACGAAAAACAAGGCGTTCAAAGATAATAGACAGTCGAGATAGAATAGCTATTGGGTGGTAGGACGTGACCTGCGAGGAGGGAAGCTGATTAGATTTTAACAGCGGAGAAATCCAAGATGTCTTCCAACAGGCGGGATAGCGCTTAGTGGAGCAAATGAAGGAGTAAAGATGCTTTAAATGGATAGAAAGCGTGGAGGAGGTTTCATGAATTACAAAGGAAGGAACACCGTCAGGATAACAAGGACCAGACAACTTGCAAGATTTAAGCATGAGAGAAATATCATGAGCGCTGAAGACCATATCACAAAGTCGGATTAGCGGGGAGGCAGCAGGCGGACCAGGGCACATGGAAACAGGTACAGAGAAGTTAGAGGCAAAATACGCGTTGAACAGATCAGCTTTCTCCAGGTCAGAGTGAGCAGAAAGAAGGTTCCATCTCAAATTGGGGAGCTCAGGCTTGGAATGAAGAGAACACAGGAAGGAATAAGAGTCTTGAAGAGAACCGAACGAGAAGCTGGACAGAAAAGAGACTTTGTCAAGTTCGATAAAATTGATACCATCTTCTGTGAGAGAAGCAAGCTTCGGAGAAGCAGTAGTACCAGAATGGCGTTTGTAAGACTCCAATTTAATCAAGGAGTGCACAGTTAGGGACGAAAAATAGAAAGGAAGAGAAGCACGCTTTTTCCGCAGACGAGGAACATAAGAAATAACTTGATGTAAGAAAGTAAACCAATCGTCAACTGAGAAGGAATCACTAAAAACNAGAAACGCGCTTTCAAATGGATTTCCTCTTTGGACTATAAAGACGCTCTGCTGAAATTCTCCACTCTCCCGCTGTCACTCTACTTCCATGCCTGTGATCTCCTTCTGTTCAATCGACTACTGACTCGCAAATTGGATCTTGATCCTTTTGATTTCATTAAGTTCTCCAATTCCTGCTGCACTCGCTCTGATGATGTTGTCACCTTCTCCATTCGTCGTACAAAGAAACATCGCACCCTTCACTCGTTTTTCAATCGTGCTTGTACTGCTGCTAATTACATCTTGACTCGCAATCCTCCAACAGCGATTGATTTCTTTTCCCCACCACCGAGCTTCAAGAAATCTTTGATGGCTTTCCTCTTTGCTGAGCCCTTCTCCGACTTCGCCTACTCTTCCATTTGCTCCTATTTCATCTCTTGTGACTGTCCTCGCTGCCGTAAAACTTGACTTGTTTTTATTTTCTTGTTGTGTATGCCTTCAGCGGCTAAATAAAGTCATTGATTATTATTATTATTATTATAGGATTAAGAAAGAGCAATATGTCTGTAAATGAAAAACTAACTATTTTAAAAGGTAAAAAATCTAAAGTAAGATTTAACACTAATCTAGATAAGGCAAATAATCCAGCATATGCGTGGGTTATTTTAGTTTAGCAAGATGTAATACGAGACCGTACATTTAAAATTCGCTGAAAATACCTTAACAGTAAAAATGTTTATTTTGTTTGGGATGATGTACACTCTGATTGTAGAAAAAATGCTGTGGCAATACCAGCCATTTTATAATAAATTGAATTATGACAATGGGTGATTTCACTCGTGACAATCCGTAAGTTTTTTCCAGTTGTCAAAAATTCTTATCGAGTTCATTGTTTTTCAATTACATTTCTTTGCGACGCGGATTGTTAGTTAAATATTATTTTGACGGTCTCAAATGCATAGTTAAATTATTGCTTGTTACATAATAAGAAGGACTTGAAAAAATTTTGTTAAGTCCTTATATTTTTTGCGAAGCAAATTCTTGTAGTTTGAGAGAAAAAATACATATTTTACAACGAGTTTGCACCTAACTTAACTTATTTGGATATGAAAATCTCTATACTGCTAGATATGTGACTACATTTTATAGTCATAGAAATTTAAATTGCAACGACCTTCATTATTCACACATCAAATCATAATAGTAAACAAAATGTCTGCTAGAATGCGCTCGACTCAACTGACCCTTATGAGTCTGCAGTTTTAGAAGTTTTTGCCTGCTATTCTCTTGAACAACTTGTATTTTCTCCTACTTCCAGCTCCTCTCTGCTTGATTTGGTTCTGTGCTCTCACCCCAATTACATATTCGACATATCAGTAATCCCTGTTCCTGCTAAGCTGTCAGATCACTCATTCGTATGCTTCAATCTGTATGTCAACTCTACTTCTCCATCTGCTAATCCTGCTACTCCACAATATGCTCGATTTAACAGTGACTTTCTATCACTTAATTCTGCTCTCTCATCTTCGCTCTCAGTTTTTAGTGATTCCTTCACAGTTGATGATTGGTTCACTTTCTTACACCAAGTTATTTCTTCTTATGTTCCTCGTCGGAGGAAAAAGCGTCTTTTCTTTTCGATTTGTCGTCCCTTACTGTGCAGACCTTGAATAAATTGGATTCTTACAAACGCCATTCGGGTACTACTGCTTCTCCGAAGCTTGCTTCTCGTCTGGTTCTCTTCAAGACTCTTATTCCTTCCTGAGGTCTCTTCATTTCAAGCCAGAGCTCCCCAATTTGAGATGGAATCTTCTTTCTGCTCACTCTGGCCTGGAGAAAGCTGATCTTTTCAACGCGCATTTTGCCCCTAATATTTCTCTACCTGCCTAAATCTTGCCAGGTATGCCGGTCCTTGCTATCCTGACGGTGTCCCTTCCTTTGTAATTCATGAAACCTCCTCCACGCTTTCTATCCATTTAAAGCATCTTTACTCCTTCATTTGCTCCACTAAGCGCTATCCCGCCTGTTGGAAGACATCTTGGATTTCTCCGCTGTTAAAATCTAATCAGCTTCCCCCCTGGCAGGTGACGTCCTATCGCCCAATAGCTATTCTATCTCGACTGTCTATCATCTTTCAACGCCTTGTTTGTCGTTATGTATTCCCAAAAATTCGTCACCACATCTCTTCTTCTCAGCATGGCAACCTTCCTGGTCGCTCTACGATTACTAACCTGCTCACTCTGATCGAAAACTGCACTCTGATTGTAATGATCCGGCTTGTATTATCTTTCTTTCTTGACATCTCAAAAGCGTTTGATCGCCTCCCTCATTCCATTCTGCTTGACAAGTTACATTTATTTGGTTTTGATGCGGATTTCATCGAACTGTTCCAGTCTTACCTGACCAATCGCCACCAGTGTGTCAAAATCAACTCATCTATCTCTTCTCCAGTCTCCGTTACTAGTGGTTCCCCTCAAGGCTCAGTGTTTGCTATTCTTTTCTTCCTCGTTGCCATTAACGACCTCCCTCATTCTGTTCTCAATTCGTCTTGCCTGTTGTATGTCGATGACACAGCGGTTTTATATTTTGGCTGGTCTTTTGCTCCTAACATTTCTTCTGATCTTGGGCATTTGTCTACATGCTCCTCTGTCAACCATCTTAATTTTAGCGCTAGCAAGACATGTGGTANAGCATCTTTACTCCTTCATTTGCTCCTCTAAGCGCTATTCCGCCTGTTGGAAGACATCTTGGATTTCTCCGCTGTTAAAATCTAATCAGCTTCCCCCCTGGCAGGTGACGTCCTATCGCCCAATAGCTATTCTATCTCGACTGTCTATCATCTTTCAACGCCTTGTTTGTCGTTATGTATTCCCAAAAATTCGTCACCACATCTCTTCTTCTCAGCATGGCAACCTTCCTGGTCGCTCTACGATTACTAACCTGCTCACTCTGATCGAAAACTGCACTCTGATTGTAATGATCCGGCTTGTATTATCTTTCTTTCTTGACATCTCAAAAGCGTTTGATCGCCTCCCTCATTCCATTCTGCTTGACAAGTTACATTTATTTGGTTTTGATGCGGATTTCATCGAACTGTTCCAGTCTTACCTGACCAATCGCCACCAGTGTGTCAAAATCAACNGCAACAACAGAAACCGAAGGATAATGAATCGAAAGAAATGGGACGGATGTCAAGGTTAGGAAGACGTGAGGCAATGAGAACACCTCCATGGCGACCACTGGATCGATCCATACGAGAAAGAACTCTAAGAGTAGAGTTGGGAAAAACACCACTATCAGCAATGGCAGGATCAAGCCAGGTTTCGGTGATGAAAATGAAGTCAACACGAGATTGCAAGAAGAAATTGTAAAAACTGAGACGACGNTAACATTTCTTCTGATCTTGGGCATTTGTCTACATGCTCCTCTGTCAACCATCTTAATTTTAGCGCTAGCAAGACATGTGGTATTTCCTTTTCCGTGGCTCCCCTTCTGATTTGCTTTTACCTGTGAATTTTGCACCTCATCATACTCATTTTGGAGTTCAACTTGCTGCAAAATTAAATTGGACTGGACATGTGTCTTTGCGTCTCCGCAAAGCTAATTCCTCGCTATTTGCCCTTTTCCGTAATGTTCCTTTTAATACCTCATCCGCTGTGAAACTCTCTTTGTTAAGCCCATTCCTCGTGCTATTCTTCTTTATGCGTCTCCCTGTTGGTGGCCTTCCCGTGCTTTTTTCCACTCCATGGAACATTTCCAGAAACGCACATTCAAATGGATTTCCCATTTGGCCTATACAGACGCTCTGCTGAAATTCTCAACTCTCCCACTGTCACTCCACTTTCATGCCTGTAATCTCGTCCTGTTCAATCGTTAGACCTTGATCCATTTGATTTTATCTCGTTCTCTAACTCCCACTCTAATCGCGCTGATGGTGCTGTCATGTTCGTCGTCTTAAGACACATCACACCCTTCACTCGTTTTTCAATAGTGTTTGTGCTTCTGCGAATTTCTTACTGACTCTAAATCCTCCAATTGCCATTGATTTTTTACCTCGGACACGACCTTCAAGAAATCTTTGATGTCTTTCCTATTCGATGTTCCTTTGTCTCACTTTGACTACACTTCCATCTGGTCGTACTTGATTTGACTTTTTAATTTTTGTTTTGTTTCGCCCTAACCGTCTTTCATTATTATTATTATTAAGCGCAATTTAGCTTGTATTCATCGCCCTTATAATAGGTCATTTCGGCAAAATTTGAAAGCCCCTTATCTCCTAAACAAATCCTCTTATCTTACTCAAACTTACTGCACTTTTGAAGCATTTCATAGCGAAGCTACAAACGAAGTTTCATTGAAATCGGATAAAAAATGAAGCCAAATAATGCAAATGGCGCTGAATACTATGTAGAGCACGCTAAATACACAAAAATCCCCGAAAATCAGCTATTCAGCGCCATTATAAAATCACCAAGACAGAGATCAAGATAAAGATCAATTTAAGGTTGGTGAGTATCTGTAACTGAATGACCAAATGCAAATTAAAAATTCCAAAAATAAGATTGATTATCGTAGAACTATTCAGGGCTAAGAAATGGCATAAAAACTGTCAAAAGCATTAACCTCATGAAACAATAAGCCTCCAAAGAAAATCTATTGCAAAATTTAAATTTTAAACATTCCATTTTAAAAATCAATATTTATTCAGAATTTACACAAACAATAAATGCGATGTAATATGAATCCTTATTAATTGAAAGCAATGTATTACTAGAAATATGTGCAAGTTAGTAAAACATAAGGTGTAAAATATCTACTGCAGGTGAGTAAGGTATTACGCATAATCCTCGAGGAAGCCTAGCCTCGACGCTATTATGAGCAGGTATTTGATAAGCAAAATCTGCATCAATATATTAATATTCATAGCATATTACCTTCATGTTTGAAAACGTTATTAACTGAGTGAGCGTATCAAATACCTGCTGAGAATACAACTATACTTTGAAATTTTATATTTTTCGTTATGAAAATTTTTCCTATTATCTAAAACTGTATATTCAATTATTCAATTATTCGATTGCTTAAAATAGTTTACTGAAAGTCGGCTAAAGCTAAAGTGAGCTAAAATGTAATAGTACTTCAATATTGATATTTCTAGATTTTTAATTATTAACGAATTGATTATACGTTTACTTTTCTTTCAAATTTATATTAACATCTATATATTTCAACAAAAGGAAATAATCTATTAAAGACGCAATTAAGTAAACTACATTTTGCAATGCGCGTAACACAGGCCTGCCAACACTTTCGCATTGAGGTGGAGATCTCCAGCTTTTCAAGATTTCCCCAAGTCGCCCGCTTTCAATATAAAATATAATGCAATTCTTTACCTCTTAAATAAGTTTTGCAAAAGAACCAATTTTGACAATATTTTTTAAATCCTTTTTGAAAATATTGGATTCAATTTAAATTTCTAATAATATATTGATGAAAGAGAAACCACAGACACAAATATGAATGTTGTGTTTGTTGATAATTAAGGACTGTTATTCAGTAATTGCGAACTGCTAATCAGTTAGTAGTGAGAACAACAAAATTAAGAAAACTTTCAAATAATGTCATTGAAATATATTTACTTCCAAGACATCACGTTAAAAGGCGCCTTTGCTACAAGCAGTAGCAGTTTGTTAGATTTATGTAATTTGGGAGTGGGTATAATTATATACTATATTAACGGTTGAAGCAGCAAGTAGCAGTAAACCAAACTAGCTAATACTGTGTCATGTGTACAACACAAAGAAATGCTTGTTAGCCTGTTATTGCAAAAGGGGCTCATCAATGCTAGACAACTGCTGTGAAACTTGGGCATACGTTTACTAATGTTTGCGGTCAACAAGAACGAAAAACGCATTTCCCATTGCAATTCTCCAAATTATATAATGCAATAATTGTATTCATATATTTCAGCTGAAAGTATGGTAGTGATGTTGACATTGTTTAGGCGAATGATTTTGATAATGTACAAACTGCATGCTAATGCTGCAAATGTAGATAAGGGTGGAAAATAGAATTTAACAAAGGCATTCATTTTATAAAATTTAAATGGGTTGTTTTTCATTCTTTGTTACTTTTTATTAGCATTGATTAGTGATATAAATTAAAATTATCTTACTATCTAGTAAAAAATATCTATATCAAGCTGCACTTTTGAAACAATTTTTGTCGTTTCAAGTAATTTTTGCAACCCCCACATTTATCAAATATTTCCGGCTTTCGTCAATTATGTGCTGGCCGAATAAAAATATATATATCAAGCTGCACTTTTGAAACAATTT
Source organism: Hofstenia miamia (assembly GCA_900660155.1). Classification (NCBI taxonomy): domain Eukaryota; kingdom Metazoa; phylum Xenacoelomorpha; order Acoela; family Hofsteniidae; genus Hofstenia; species Hofstenia miamia. The sequence goes on from CABFPE010000081.1 coordinate 963,941, forward strand.
TTGTCGTTTCAAGTTTTTTTTGCAACCCCCACATTTATCAAATATTTCCGGCTTTCGTCAATAATGTGTTGGCCGAATAAATCTTGGACTTAAGTAGAAAAAAAATTATGTATGTAGAAACACTATTTAGTTTATCAAAATTGCGTTGATTTATAATTTATTGATTAAAAAACTATCTCTTTTTAGCTCACTTCAGCTAACACAGCTTAAAATCATGATTTTGTTAAGTAATTTAAATTAATAAACATAATCATGCCAAAATGCATTTTAGCAAAATGTAGCAAATTGTAGGATCAGGATCAGGGAATGGGGGAGATTCACAAAATATTAATCTGTTTGAAATTACTTTAGTTTTATATATTTTGGTCTGAAAACAAGAAAATATGATGCCAGGTATCAATTTTTCATATATTTAGAGAAAATTCAGATTTTCTTGCTTAATTCCATCACTTATTTGTTTCATAGTATAATAAAATACAGCATTGATGTATGTACTACTGGTAATACTTGTGATATTAATATTAGAGTATATTTGACACTTAGTATATTTATGCTTCAAACATTTTACAAATTAAATAATCTATCATATCCATGTGTTTTACATTTAATCAATATTACATTTTAGTCTTAGTTACTTTCATTCTTTCTCTCACTTTGACCAAACATGGCTTGTGATGGATTATGCCCCACTTCCCCACCAGCATAGCTAATTAAGAATGGCTACTCTCTCTAAATGAACAATCTCTTCTGCCTTCTTTTTGATGCTGTTACTTCTGACATTTCCCAGTTTACTTTTTCATACTGCTCTTCTTTAGTACTTTTCAACACAATATCTTTCTTGGATGTCAACATCTTCTTGTGTTTTAAAAATGATGGGTTTTTTTAACATTTTCCATATTGTGCACATGCTTCTTAGCTTGTTCAACTTTTCGTTAAACTCATAATAATATTTTTGATATAGCCTTAATCCATTTATTGCTATCATTAGCGTCATTATAGCATCTATCCTGCTCATGTGGGCCAAATCAGGATGTATTTCAGTGTTAGGGTAAAAGAATTTGTATGTTGACCTCAGTGATTTCAATATTGATGCTTCATCATAGAAAGCACTTATATTTTCTCTTACTTCTTCTCTTGTGATATCTTCTGCTTCATTTTTCCCTAATCTTATTATTGTTATAATTTCCACATGTCTCATCACATCATAATATCAGTATTCTGAGCTCCATAACTCTCCCCACACTATGTCATTTTATGCCCAAAAAGAGTATGACTGTTTGCATTGTTCTTTTTTTGATTTCTTGTCAGACTTTATGTATTTGTTTATGTATGGCATCTCCTTCTCTATATAGATCATATGGTGTGACTTCTCCTTCTATATAAATTCTCTCCTTATTGTTGTTTTTCAGCAAGATTTCTTTTGATTTCTTATATCTCTCATCATTTACTCATTTCTCCACTTCCTGCTGTGTGTTTACATATGTATTTTCTTCATGCATGAATGCTCTAACAGCTTTTTTATCTTTTAGCCTCTATGTTGGTAATAGCATTGGTATTGAAATCATTGGTGGCACTGTGCATTTCAATAATGTTGTCATTGTTTGTTTTAATATTGCCTGGTAGGATCCTTGCATTTTTGCTGTTGTCACCATTCCAAATGTTGCTGGATAATTGTTTTTGGCTTTCCTTATGTTTTTCCAAAACATATTTGTTAAACCATGTTTCATTAACTTTTGTACTGTCTCTGGTTTCATTATCATTTTTGAAGTAATACATTTGATATCCACCACTATCTGATTTTGTGGCTGTAACATTTCATCAATTTCTACCCATGACATCTCACTTGGTTCTTGTTCTCCCCATTTTTCCATATTTATTTTGTTGATTACTCTTTTAGTGTTGGGGGTAAGTGCTATTTCCATTGATTGTACCAGTGTGTCTTCAATTTGCATTTCTTCTTGGCTTTTACTCACCATCTTAATAATTTCAATCAGGCAGTTTTGTCCTTCTCTTCCCACTGTCTCTGATCTTTTGATTATTTTTGTATATGTGAACTGCAGGTAGTCCTTAAGATATTTTCTTATTTCTCTAGTTATTGTTTTGTGCACTTCCTTTTCTTCTATCTTCTTTATTGTTTCCACCATTTCTGCTTGCTCTCTCCTCATTAATTTCTGTGTTGTTATCCATGGTTGTTGCCTTAGAGATCTGAGCTTGGTGTTTGATGTCCCTACCCACATGTATTTATTTGTTTCATCTGTTAGTATATCCACTTCACTCAGGCATATACCTGTTTTATTGGCAAGTTCAACTACACTTGGTCTGTCTAGCATATGGTGCTGCATAAGCAATCTGGTGAAATATTTTTCAAATTTCTGTTGCATTTTCTTTGTTGGTGATAATGGCAAGATGTCAATGTGTTGTAGCATCCATTGTTTTATGTTTGGTGGTATTGGTGCTATGGCTATCTCATGTTTCTTGTTTTTATCCACCTGACATATCTCTTTTTTCATCATTGGTAATACCAATTTTTTGTTGCTAGTCAATGCTATTGCCATTAGCCATGTAGATATCCTTGCCCTTATATCAGGTGCATTTATTTCTTCAAATAGCATTGTCTTGAAATTTTTCCTTGCATCCATTTCATATGCTCTTCTAATTTTGTGCAATACAGCCTCTACTGATTTGTGATACTTTTTTGTTGGTGATCTTATATTGATTAACAGCCATTCATCTTGTATTGGTTTGTCTGCTTTAATTTCATTCCAGACTTTTGCTATTCTCTGTAAGTGTTCAGGAGTCTGATTCATATTGCATTTTAGAAATATGTTTTCTATTTCTTCCAAATTACCTTCTGTTCCTACCAGTTCCATCATTCTCATTTGATAGTACATATTGATTGCTATCTTTGGCTCCACCATTATTCTTTGTGCTGGTGCTAGTTCATTGATTTGTAGATCTATCTTAATGAGGTTGGATATTTTTGCTTTCCCATTGTCTATAATAAAGAGGTTTTCTAGTTTTATCTCCATTTCCTTGACAACCTCTGGGATTTGTTCTTGATTTTGAGGTATGATAATTATTACCTTTGTTTTGCATTTCTTGGCTATCCACAGTGTTTCCTCAATGTTTGTCTGCAAGGTTTTTGAACTAATCTTGCTTTGTTTAATGAAGTATATCATCTTTAGGTGGTTTTTCTCAAGGTTTACCTGTTCACAATCCCTTAATATCTTTTCTCTATTTTTCATGAGCTTTTGTACATCTTACAGTGTAAACTGTTCATCAAATGTGATATATACTGTGCTTTTGAAAAATGGCCAATTGAACTCTTCTTTCATTGATGTCATGCAGACAATTATCATATTACATGTGGGTCGATTCTTTTTGTCTATCACAATTGGAATCACTAAACTTTTGTTTTCTTTTGTGGACATATTTTGTCTGATCAAGCATTTTGTTTCTAGCAACAGATTGTGGGAATGCTGTATAAGTTCATAAAATTTGTGTTTGTAAAACTTAAGTTTTTAAATATAAGTTTGTATATCTGTTCTTTAAATTTAAGTTCATAAATATATGTTCATATATTTGTTTGTAAAATTTAAGTTCAGAAATATATATTCATATATCTGTTCATAAAATTTAAATTCATTAAGTTATTCAAATTGAATATGACTACTATTTATTCTATAACTAAATTGTCACATGAATTATATCTCATTCTTCTGTTTGCAATGAAGTATGGATGTATGTGTTCTTTGCCTATTTTTGTCATCTGATGTTCTCTCTCTTCTGATCTGGATGATTTTGTTGTTGTTGAGAGCTGCCTGTGTGAAAATATTTCTGAACTCTGAGTTGTAGTTGGAAGGGAACTAGTTGAAGGTTGTTCTGACATATCCATTTCAGAGTCATCACTAATTGGCTGGATGTCTAAATCTTTTAAGGTTTTTAGAGCTGTTTCCTCTTTGCCCTTTAGTTGGCATCAAATACTACTGGAGGTTGAGGGGGAGTGTGAATATTCTAGTGTTTCCAACATCACATCCTTTAATTGATGATTGGTATCCTGATGATGGCATTTGGGTGAGGGTGTCCTTTTTGTCTTTGTCTCCATCCTCATACCCTTTAATTGGTAATCAGGTTGTGGAGACCTTTTTCTTACTCTGCATCATGTATTGCTGGGTGTTTGATTCTCCATCCTCATACCCTTTAATTGGTAATCAGATTGTGGAGCTTGTCTTTTAATTCTTCATCTTTTATTACAAGGTGTTGAATGCTCCATCATCATGCCCTTTAGTTGATGATCAGATTGTGGAGTCCTTCTGCGCACTCTTCTGGATGTCATTGGTGATCTGTGAGTACTGTTGGTTCTCTTCATTTTTCCCAAATTCAGTTACAAAATTAATATCTCATATTTTGGGGTCATATTTTGTTTTATTTTTTACTGCCCTCTGGGGCATTATTTTTCTTTCAACTTCTGGTTCATCATTTTTAGGTCTATATTTTTCATGGAATTCTTCTGCATGAATGCTATCAAGATTATCCATCTCAGCATAGGTGCTGTCATTAATTTGTATAATTTTAAATTCCGCATTTTTGTCTAGCATCATTTGCTCTATGTCTACTATTGCTTGTTTTAGATTTTGGAAGTGTAATATCCTTCCACCATTGAGTTTATAGTTATTATTCAGTAATGTCTGTGTAATAGTGAATGGCCCTGACCACTGTGTTTTTAGCTTCCTTACTTGGTTCATGTCTTCTGTTCTCATTAGCATGTATGTGTAAACCTTATCCCCTTCCTTGTGTGGTTTCCTGTAAATTTTCTTGTTGAAATTTCTTTCTTGTCTTATCACAGATTTTTTTGTATTGTGACACATTGCTTCATGGATTCCTGTAATTTGGTCTTTGATCTTCCTTATATATTCATTATCCAGTTTGTTGGAGTATGCATAGTATTGCATTGATATAGGTGTTTCTGCTTCTCTTCCATACATGGCCTTGTATTGAGTCATCCCTGTTGTTGAATGTACTGAGGTGTTGTAGAAATATTCTACCATTTCTATGACCTCTCTCCAATCTCTGCCTCCTATTCTTGATGTTAACACTCTTATTAATTTAATCATTGTTCTATTCAGTCTCTCAACAGCTCTGTTCACTTGCAGATGATATGCTGTTGTTTTTTCAGTTAAAATTTCCATTAATTTAGTCATTTCTTCAAATAATTTGCTTTCAAATTGTACTCCTCTGTCTGATACTATTGTTTGCATTGGTCCAATATTCAGTTTCCATTCCTTCATGATTTTCTCTGCCACTATTTTTGCTGTTGTTGAATCCAATGGGGTCACCTGTGCATACTTTGTGAAATTATCCACCAAACCAAGAATGTATTGATATCCCTCATCAACCTGTGATAATTTTTCCAAATCAACATGCAAAATTTCATTTGTTGTGGTTGAAATTATTTTTTCCAGTGGTGCCATTTGTCTTGGGAAATGGCTTTTATTGTTTATCAGACATGTTGTACAAATGTTGATTATATCTTCCACTGTTCTTCTAATACTTGTTGTTATGAATCTTGCATTAAATGTTTTTTCAGTTTGAATTTTTCCAATGTGTCTGTTTTCATGTTNATCATGCCCTTTAGTTGATGATCAGATTGTGGAGTCCTTCTGCGCACTCTTCTGGATGTCATTGGTGATCTGTGAGTACTGTTGGTTCTCTTCATTTTTCCCAAATTCAGTTACAAAATTAATATCTCATATTTTGGGGTCATATTTTGTTTTATTTTTTACTGCCCTCTGGGGCATTATTTTTCTTTCAACTTCTGGTTCATCATTTTTAGGTCTATATTTTTCATGGAATTCTTCTGCATGAATGCTATCAAGATTATCCATCTCAGCATAGGTGCTGTCATTAATTTGTATAATTTTAAATTCCGCATTTTTGTCTAGCATCATTTGCTCTATGTCTACTATTGCTTGTTTTAGATTTTGGAAGTGTAATATCCTTCCACCATTGAGTTTATAGTTATTATTCAGTAATGTCTGTGTAATAGTGAATGGCCCTGACCACTGTGTTTTTAGCTTCCTTACTTGGTTCATGTCTTCTGTTCTCATTAGCATGTATGTGTAAACCTTATCCCCTTCCTTGTGTGGTTTCCTGTAAATTTTCTTGTTGAAATTTCTTTCTTGTCTTATCACAGATTTTTTTGTATTGTGACACATTGCTTCATGGATTCCTGTAATTTGGTCTTTGATCTTCCTTATATATTCATTATCCAGTTTGTTGGAGTATGCATAGTATTGCACTGATATAGGTGTTGCCACTTCTCTTCCATACATGGCCTTGTATTGAGTCATCCCTGTTGTTGAATGTACTGAGGTGTTGTAGAAATATTCTACCATTTCTATGACCTCTCTCCAATCTCTGCCTCCTATTCTTGATGTTAACACTCTTATTAATTTAATCATTGTTCTATTCAGTCTCTCAACAGCTCTGTTCACTTGCAGATGATATGCTGTTGTTTTTTCAGTTAAAATTTCCATTAATTTAGTCATTTCTTCAAATAATTTGCTTTCAAATTGTACTCCTCTGTCTGATAGTATTGTTTCCATTGGTCCAATATTCAGTTTCCATTCCTTCATGATTTTCTCTGCCACTATTTTTGCTGTTGTTGAATCCAATGGGGTCACCTGTGCATACTTTGTGAAATTATCCACCAAACCAAGAATGTATTGATATCCCTCATCAACCTGTGATAATTTTTCCAAATCAACATGCAAAATTTCATTTGTTGTGGTTGAAGTTATTTTTTCCAGTGGTGCCATTTGTCTTGGGAAATGGCTTTTATTGTTTATCAGACATGTTGTACAAATGTTGATTATATCTTCCACTGTTCTTCTAATACTTGTTGTTATGAATCTTGCATTAAATGTTTTTTCAGTTTGAATTTTTCATGTTTCTTATCAATTCCTTTTTGTAATACTTGGGAATTGCTATCCTTAGCGTTTTTCCTTCAACATATAGAAGACAATTGTTATTTACCTTCCATCTGTATCTTTGGAAATAGCTATTAGCTTCTTTCCCTAGGATCCTTTTTTCATCATGCACTTTTCTATTATCTCTTTCAGAATGATGTCTGTTTGTTGTTTCTTGATTATATTGTTTTCAGTGATTTCCTCTTTGATTGTTATGGGCATTACTGTGTTCCCTTTCTTGTCTGCATTAATTTCTGGTAATTCTTTATACTCATTATGAGGTAAGAATTGAAATGGTTTCTTTTCCCCATCTATTTTTCAATATTTCTTTGATACTCCAGTAGCACCATCCAAAAATCCGCATTTTTGTGCAGTGTGTGCTTTCAGTGTTCTATTGTGAACTTGAATTCATTGAGATACTCAATCCATCACAACACTATTGATGATTAATCACCTGAAAACTTTTTTAACCATGCTAGTCCACTATTATCAGTTCTTACTTTAAAGTTTTGCCCTTTCAAGAAATACTGAAATTTTATAATACTTTCCACTAACACTAACATTTCCAATTTAGTCAATCCATAATTTTCTTCACTTTGTTTGAGTTTTCTACTGAAGAATTGTATAGGTACCTCTTTTTCATCTTTTATTTGCTCTAGACATGCACCTATGGCGACATTACTTGCATTGCAATCTAAAATGAATTCCTTCTCATAGTCAGGTGTGTTCAGTGATGGCATATTACTTAACTCACTTTTTATGTTGTCTAACTGTTCTTGTTCTTTCCATGTCCATTTGAAAATCTTAGATTTTGTTAACAATGTTGTCATTTTGTTTGTCTTATGGGCTACATTTGCTATAAAAGATCCATAATAGTTTATGATTCCCATTATTCTCTGTAGGTCTTTTTTTGTTTTTGGGCTACTAATGTTCTGTATCATTTCTTTTGCATTGTTTTTCATTTTCTTTTCTCCTTTCTGTATTTGTCTTCCCAAGAATGCTACTTGTGTTTTCAAAATTTCACATTTTTTTCTGTTTACATGCAGTCTTGCATTATATAGAATTGTTAACATTCTATCAAGTTCTTTGATTGTATCACTTCCTATTAAAATATCATCTATGTATGCACTAACTTCTTCTTCTATCTTTTTGTTACTTTACTTGAGCACTTTTGTTACATACCTTTGAAACATAGCCAGCACATTACATAATCCAAAAGCCATGTACATCCATTTGAATAGCCCATATGGCGTTATAAATGCTGTATTTTCAATGTCTTTAGGCTCCATCAGCACCTGTCAATATGCCTTACATAAGTCTATATATGTGTAATACTTATTCTTGCTAGCTTCATATATGATATCTTCTTGTTTGATGAAGACTGTCAGTGCAGCATACAGACTTTCACTAGGTCTTATTATCTTGTTGTCTATTAGTTCATTCACAATGATATTGTAATTTTCTTTCAGATTTTCTGGTAGTGTCCTACATTGTAATCTTATTGGCTCATTTGTGGTTGTTATAATTTTGTGTGTTTCTTCCACCATTTTTCCAATGCTTATCTCTCCAAAGTTGAATATTTTTGCGTGTTTTTGTAAGATTTCAACCAATTTTTTTCTTTCCCCTTCATTCAGATGCTGATAGTTCATTTCATTGATTACTGGTATTTGATACTAATTGTCTTCTTCAATTATGTTGATTGTTTTATTCACCATCATTTTTTCCATTTTAACTCTTTTTCCTTTTATCTTAAGATTGTCCCTTTTATGTTAACTATGTGGTTAGTTGCATTTAATATCAGTATAGTGCCTTTACCTTTCTTGACTGTGCACAGACTTGACGGGATTGACAATTTCTTCATATTGATTCCTTTCTGATCATATATCATTATTTCAGCACTTATCTCATTTCCTGTTTCTATTTGGCACATTCTCCAATTATTAGGTAATATTTTTATATCCTCACTTAGTTGGAACTGTATTACCTCTGTGTTTTCTTCTTCTTCTTCATGGGTTGTTACTATTTCTTCCTGTACCAATATTGTTTTATTCATGTAATCTATGATGCATATATTATTTGCCAGAAAGTCATTTCCCAGTATCACTTAATATGGTAATGAATTTCTCTCTGTGTCTATAACTGTAAATGTTTGTGAGAATGTCATATTTGCTATTTGAATTGGTACCTCTTGCAGTTTGCCTTTTATGTCAATATAATCTCCAGAGGCATTTATTAACCTACTTTTTTCTTTTTGTAGATTTTGTCTTTTGAATCCTATTCTCAATGCATATTCATTGGTAATGATTGATATTACTGCTCCTGTATCAATAGTTGCTTTGACCATTACTCCATTAATTACAAATGTGATTGTATTTGTTTTGATCAGGTTGGTTACAATTAGTACAGGTGCACAGTTTATTGGAGATGGTGCTCCTTTTAGTTTAAAGTATCATTGTCTGTTTTTTCATTTTGTTCTTCTTCATCCTCATCATTTAGTAAGTTTTCCTCTTCAAAATATGCTTCTTCCTCCTCAATTAAATTTAATTGTCACTTGCAATACTTTTTTGTGTGGCCTTTCTTACCACACATTTGGCACTTTAAGTCTTTCCTATTTATTCTTTTTATTGTGCCATCTTTTAGTTTTATTTTTATAATTTCATCTCTGGGTTTTTTCATATCTTCTCTTCCTGTTATTTTACTATTACTGTTTGTCATCAATAATGGTACTGCCTTTACCATTGCTGATTTTTTGTTTATCTGAGTGTTGTTTTCCATTGTCACTTGTATAGCTAACCCTTTCCTTATCATTCTGTCTAAGGAATCATCAGCATCACACTTTATTTAAAACTGTTGTCAAATTGGATCTGGTAGTCCCTTGCAAACATTCAAAAACAAGTCATATTTTGAATATGTTCATTCTCTTGAACTTAGCTATAAAAATCTTTCTACCTGGGACATGTAATTATTTAGATCTTTTCTCTTATTCATTTTCATACTGTTTAGTAACATTTCATCATTGTAATATTGTTGGTACTCTCCCACTAATTCCTTATAATTTGTTTTTGTTTCTATGTCCAATACTAAATAGTGTTGATATGCCAGTACAGAGGAAATCTCACTGCAGCTTGTCTCTGTGTAACCTTTCTTTCCTTCACACTCATTTCGAACATTTTGACCCATTTGTTAAACATTGGTGAGTAGCTATCAACCCTTCCCATGAATTTAGGGAGGATTACTTTACATGCTGGTGTGTCTACGTCTTTTTCCTCTGTTAACATAGTATCATCAAATGTAGGCTTTGTCTATCCTGCTTTTTTACAATTTTCTTTTACCTGTTTTGTTATGGTAGTCACTAATTTTTCCATAAATTCTTCCTCAGTTTCACATTGTTTGTAAATTTCTATTGGCGTCTCTCTTGTTGGTATTGCTTTATTTAGCTCTTCTGGCTTTTCAGCTATTATAGTTTCTATCACTTTGGCATTTCTTTCTTCCTTATTTTCCTTTTCTTCATTAGTTAATACCATTAATCTAATTTCATCTTTCAAATTATCAATTTCTATTTGCTTTGTGATGTTTTCTTCTCTGAGATTTACATTTTCATCATGCATCTGGCTCATAAGTTGTTGTAACTTTTTGCTTTGTGCTTTGATTTCCTTATTGGCCTCCATTAATTTTTCATTTTGGCTTTGGAACAGACTTCATTGTTCCATCAGTCTTGTACTTGTATCCTGTATTATTTCCTCAATATATCTTTTTTTCAGCATTCACTAGCTCCACTTTGAATATTTGTTATGTAAAATTTTCTATCTGTATTGTCAACTCCCTTCTTTCTCTATTTTTGTTTTCAATTATGTTAGTGAGCTCAACTATAGTGAATTTTGCAGTTGCTTATGCTTGCTATAGCAATAATTCTACTGGGGACGTCTTGCTTTTGGGGGACATTGTAATGTCTTCTGGGGTTTTTTGATTTTGGTGTGTTTTCTGTGTCTTGGCTCTAGTCTTTTGTTTTTTCCTCAAATTTACCATTATCATTAATAGCTTTGAGTAATCCTTTGCTGGTTCCCTTCCAACAATTTTTCTTGTGTTTAATTTAAGAATTATGTTTGTTTTGCCTTTGTTTTCTTTTCCTTTTCTTCCTCTAAAACAACCATCTTTGCACTAATTCTTAGTTCTAGGTTTTCTTTTGTTTCTTGAATTTTAGGATTTTCTATAAATTTCCATTTTCTTCCCTCTCAGACATGTTGGGCACCTGTCATAGTCACCATGTAGAATCTTGCCAACACTAATTTTGCAATAACTTAAGAGTTGCTAATACATTCTCAGGGTGTATGCAATGTTTAGGGTGTGACAGATCCCTAATTTTCTCAACCTAACTTGTTGTGTAGTTTATTAACTGAATTATTTTGAATTAGCTTTCCTTAATGCTTAACTAATCATGGTTTATTTAGATTAAGAACAGTGGATGGAATCCAGGGTCAAAACCCAGTGCAGATCTATGCTATCAAGAGATATCTTCTTTGGTGACAGCTAAAGCTTCTACTTGAACTTCACAGTGGAAACCAGTTGGTGAATCAGTGTGTGGATGGTTAACTCAGTGATAGTGTGTGTGAGATAACTTAATAATTTAGTGCATTGATTGTCCTTTTATTATGACTATGTAAATAAAAGGAAATAATGCAACATTGGTGCTTTAGCTTGTTATTTTGCCTTACATGTAATAGCCCTACAGATATAGTAATACATGTTAGCCCTTTGTACATGTGAACAATCAATGCAGTCAGCAAGAAAGCTAGTTTGTAAATCAGTTGATAGTCCACTAAATTGCTAAGTAGTAAATACATTGTACAAAAGAACTGTACAGTAAACATGTAGAGCAATCTAAAAGCAATCATAATAATCTGTGAGTAATGAATGACAGGAAAGCTATAATGGTTAAAAATCCCTATCCCTATTTGTAACTTATAAGCACATCAAGTAATCTACAGCTACTGACCTCACCACACTTTTGAAAGGCTGAATGTGAAGGGGGACCACTGAACAATAACTCTAGTGCTTGAACATTTAGATTTCCATTTAAATAATAAATATCCTGACAAAAATAACAAAGTAAATTCAGTAAAATTCATTCATCATTGAATGTAATAATCAACATATATTTATAGCACATTTAAGTAAATAATCAAACACTCAGCTAGTACCTGTTGATTGAAGCTTGTTTACAATTTTCCCTGCCTTTCTTGTCCTGCTTTAATTACGTGACATTGGCATTAATTAGTATTGCTGTTTGCTCATTTTGATGTTTGCCAAATACTACCAAGTTAATTTAAATATAAAACTGCTTCAAACATTTTACAAATTAAATAATCTATCATGTCCATGTGTTTTACATTTAATCAATATTCGTTGTTGTGTTTTACATTTAATCAATATTACATTGTAGTCTTAGTTACTTTCATTCTTTCTCTCACTTTGACCACACATGGCTTCTGATGGATTGTGCCACACTATCTAAAGATGTTAAAAATTATTATGAAGTACTGTATAGCAAAAGGTTGTAAATTATGGGGTAATGCAACAGTTTCTTGCCTGCCAGTTGAAATCACCAAAAATCATCTGATAATTGTGCAAAAAAGCAATTGCATGCAGTCTTTGTAATATTCCAGACATAATTTAGACATATTTTCTTACATTTTAAAGCTAAATGTATTTTGGTGCTCATATATTTTTGAGATAATCATTGAAGAATGATGAAATCAAATCACACTACCTCCAAAGAGAATGCTGGTTTTAATTCCAGCTTATTCAATCTCATAATTTATATTAATGATCTTCAATATCACAACTTTTTAGTGTTCATAAGATTCAGTAATAGTTTACCTACATTGTTCTGTAAACAGACTTTGTGTAAATACAGATATGTTAATTACACCATGAATCTATGTATATAATTTTTGATGTAAAAATTTCAAAAAATTAGCACTGGAATTTGCTCAACATGTATAGAAATCTGAGTACATCTACATAATTGTACATAATTGACTTCTTGACTTATCTGTGGTAAATATGCATTTTGAAAAGAGTATTACATGTTCATGTAGGTTCATAAAATAAATATTTTGATTGGTTTGCATGTGTAATGAGATTTATATGATTTGTGAGCAAATTGCATTATAATTTTAATATTGAGCTTTCACCAAGGAGTACATAATAACAGGACATAACACCAAAAATATTATTTAAAACTTAAGGGCTGGCTTGATAATTTAATAATTTTGTTGCAAAATCAAGTAGTGTGACAGATGTTGTTTACATTTTTATTCCCATCTAATTCCTAATAATATTTACATGTCTTGAAAAACATGGTGCTTTATGATTGTGAGAAATTATTTGATTGATGTAGGATAAACCATTCCCATTGGATAAAATACAAATGCTGTTGATGTTGTTTACCCAAGAATAAACAGTAAAATACTCATTATTAGCTTACCAATTTGTAATGGGGAAGAAATGTTCTGTTGGTGAATGCCAAACCAAATATGATACTATCAGAAATAAGTCCATTGTAATGTTAAACAAAAGAATTTCAAATTACAATTTTCCAAAAGACCCTGAAAAATGTTGTAGATGGCTAAATGTGCTTCCAAATATCATTGATTACAATAACTTAACAATCAACATGGGCATTTGCCAAAAGCACTGGCCTGACAATGTTATTTTTAAAAGAAGTTGAGTTCCTGCAAACCTTTCTTCTGTTTTCCCAATGTGGCTCCTTCTATTATTCCTACTCCAGCTGCAAATGTTTGCAGTACTGCCAAATCTTCAAGTGCATCAAGAAATTCACAGCCAGATGAGATTAACACTTTTTTGGATTTAGATGTTATGAAAGCCAAAGAGTTTGAAGAGGAATTAAGAAAATGTGTTCCTGACAACATATTTCTTTCTGTTTCTCAAAGTGAAAATTTTTTTGTGATAACAATCATGATGATCCTATATTTGACTGGATAATTTTTCTCAAACAAAATGCAGTAAAATCCTTATAAAATCTTCATTCAAGTAATGCACCAAATTTTTTGTTTATTTGCAGAATCTATACATGCATGTTATGTGAAAATTAGATTTTAACTTATTTAACTGAAACAATTAAGCAAAATGTGATTTATATTTGTAAGGATTTTATTGTACTTTGCAGACATCTTCAGAGTCAGAAGAAATTTCTTTCAATTATTAATCTTTTTCCAAATTGACCAGTGTCAAACATCCCACTATTAGATCTATAAAATTTAGGAGTCAACATACCAAACTTATACATTATGTTTCATCTGACTTCTGTATTACAAATATCAGTGAAGATGTGCATAATAAGTCATGCTTCCTATCAAACAACATTCACCTCTTTGTATAAACAAAGAAATGGTCATATATACCTATATTGCATGGATGATTTTTTGACTGCTTTTACATGGTATTCTGTCTCCAGATCATTGTATGCTAAACTTTGACAAAAGCTTCTGTTACCATTAGTGCATACCTTAGTTGTATGAAATAATTGAGTAATTATTGCTCTATTCATATATGCATATAATTCGCATAAGTATAACCTATTATAAGTGTATCATTTAGCTCTTGCATTTTTCAACATTCATTAAAATAGCATCTGAGTATAATTATATGCTGGCAATTTATAATTGGCCAACTTAGGTGAACACCTTGCAACAAATAACATCAGTTTACAAATCTACAGAAGAAAATGACTTTTTTATTTCATTTTTTCTAAATTACCACAGTGATAAAAAAATTGTTGGTTAATTATTGATGAAATTTATGTTAAGCTGTCATTGGTGTACAGTGGAGGCAGCATCTTTGGTCAAGCTTTAGACGATGTTAATAAATTAGCTAACACAATTCTCACAATAATGGTCAAGCCTTTCTTTTCCAATTCATGTTGTCATAATTTCATTTTATCATCTTTTTTTCAACAAGAGGATCTTGAAGGTCACTTTGGCCATTTTCAACAGTCTTCAGGTGGCAAGATTACATTACAAACACAGATGTAATGTTTACTCATAACATAGATAGAGCAAAACTGCTTTTGGAGTTAGGGGAGCATTTTAGTTGGTCTGACCATGTTCATATCTTGCCATTTATGTACTTTTCAATTTCTTGAAGATGATGTTAATATATTAGATAATTTAATGAACTACGTCAGTGAAATTAGCTCAGATGAAAAGAGGTGTCTCTATTACATTTGTGGATATGTTGCTTCAACAGAAATACTGCTTTTGTTGCATGAACATCCATCAGAACCTGCCTTTTTTACTAATTGAAACTGAGGAGGATTACACCATGCATCACATGATTTTGTGGAATACATGTTTTGCTGCTACTCTTTCTTTACCAAATCTAAAACAAAATATTGCCAAAATCATTTATATAATTTTCTTCAAGAAATTGGTGATGTTATTCAGTTTAGGTCTACACCAAAATCTGTACTTATGAAGATGGTTAATATTTTTTTTAAAGGACTATCTGTTTTGAATAAGGCACAGCAAAGTAATGCTAGAAAGTTAACCAAATTTGCATAATCAATTTAAATTTTGTAAAATGAATATAATCATTAATGCTTTTTAATCAAGGCATAAGTTACCTGTTATCTTACATGTAACATTTGATTTTTATTTATAAAATAATGATGTCACATTACAATACTGAGGTAGCTATTAGATATATATAGTGATTTTGTAATTTTAAAAACATCTAAATGCTATAAATTCATTGTGTATGAAAAATTTCATTTTGGCATGAAAATACAAAATATTGAGCCAGCCCTCAAGTTTTAAGTGAGATTTTTGGTGTCATGTCTTGTTATTATGTACTCTTTGGCTTTCACTAAGTATTTGTGCAAATATAGTGCTGCTCAGTGGTGAATTTAAGGAGAAACCCCCATGAGGAGCAAAATAGAGGTTAATTTTTGCAACCTTGGTAAAAATTCTTAATTAGTGCCAAATTTTTGTATTTCATTTGCAAAATGATCCAAGGGTTTGGCAAATATTTGGAAATACTTGGCAAATTTCTCAAATAACTTGCTAGTTTCACTAAAATTTATCAAACCTTGCAAAAATTTAGCAAATGTTTCTCTAACTTTCCAACTTTTTTCAAATAATATTATGCATTCTTAAGAATATATCAAACACATTCAAATGTTAAGCCTTTCATCTACAATCCACCAAATTTTAATATCTAATAAATTATAAGGGCATTTGAAAGAACTGCTTCCACATTACATAAAAATCTGTGCACAGTTGGGAAATAGCAGCAATACTGTTTCAGTATCTGCTAATTTTTCTTCAACATATTAAATTCACTTCATCACATATTTCAAATGATGTTCAAATTGTATTCATAATTATTAGCTTTTATGAATGTTTAAAGTTTTAGCATTTCTTGTAAAGAATTTTTAAAAATTTCTGAAATTCTGAAAACTGTTTTGCAATGCAAATTAAAAATAACTCAGTAAAACTAATGGGCTATGTAGAAATGTTTCCTTCTCCTGACAGATTTCAAAAAATAAAAGTCATGAGGAAATTATTAACAATTACTGGTCCTGCTTCCAGACCCACACAACTGCTGGTGGTACTGGGAACAAAAAAACAAGACATAGGCTAGGACCAGTATTAAACAAGAACTAAATTGTCAATTTCATACTGAGACTGGAAGCAATTTGAATTAATATTAATCATTAATACTGTATGTGAATCTTAGATGTGCACAAAATGCAATTGCCAGATAATCATCAGTAATGTTTTGAGAAAGGTTGTGGATGATATAGAAAGTTTCTTTTCCAAAAGGTCTGCCAAATAGTGACTACCAATCCTTAATGTTAGCAGCTCATTTGTATTGGACCAACTTCTACTAGAGGTGCAAATCAACACTTCAACAACATACTTGCCCCCTTTTGTAACAGCCAACCAGCATATATAACACAACATTATCTCAGCCACAAAGCTTATCTACACAGATCTACTTATGTGTAAAAATATTCCTACACATCACCTTGCAGTCAACCCTCATCTTCTCATAGACACATGCATTCATGCCCAAACATTAGAATTGATCAACATAAATCTGCCCTGCCTCTCCTATGTGTCAGACCTTCATGTAAGTTTCACTTTCTCTCAGAGCACAGCCACTTTGCAGGAAATTGGTGAAGTCTCAACAAACCTGAAAGCAGACCACTGTCAAGAAACAGAATGGCCTGTCATTAACATCCACAGCAAAAACTCTCAATATAACAGATCAGTTGAAAGGGTCTTGGCAGAATTACAACTCTTGCATGACCTGCAGGATCACCAGACCTTTTCAGACAAACTATTCTCAGAGAAATTCATGCCAGTGATTCAGTCACACAGAGCCATGTGGATCCTAGCAGCCTTTCTTACATGTGACCCACAGCTCCAACTGCCTCTGGACAAAGCAGCCCAAGAGAAACTCACAAAACAGTGCCCCTACAAGATTGCTATTGGCCCTGCTGCATGGAAAGTAAAGAACTGGTTGTTACATTTGTGCTCTCTACCTGCTTCTCAAGGAAAATCAAAGAAGGCAATGGAGTGCTTTGAGAAATTCTACACTTGCCTTGTCAGCTCTAGTGGTCCACTTGGCTGTTTACCCTCACAGATGATAGTGAACTGCCTAGGAGTCACTTTCTCTGACTTAAACATCTTCTCTGCCCCTTACCTGCTTTACAGGTGGAGAGCGACTGCCAAATGAAGGGTTTTAAGAATTTATACACTTGCCTTGTCAGCTCTAGTGGTCCACTTGGCTGTTTACCCTCACAGATGATAGTGAACTGCCTAGGAGTCACTTTCTCTGACTTAAACATCTTCTCTGACACTCTCAAAAAGTACATGTGGGGAGCGACTGCCAAACCAAAGTTTCCATCACTTAATTCAGAGTACATGTCTTTGTGCACCAGTTGACTAATGCACCATGAGCCTGGCTCAACAAAGCAGTTCCTCAAACTTGTGGTTACTACAGCATTCCCACTTGCATGGAAATCTTGTTTAACTTGGAGTGCCTTAATTATCTGGAATGTGGATATAATCAGTTAATCAGAACTCAGTGACATGCAACCAATGATGGCGAGGTCATTCACATCACTGTTCTGGAACAAATGATGAAGTTGCCTGAGCAATTTTACCATGAGGAAGAGTTACTTGCCTCAAAGTGTCACAGTCAACCAAGGCCTTGATTGAAGCCATCAATTTAGAAAAATTCTCAGGAGCAGCTGTCTTGTCAAAAACTATGCCCACTTTGTCCATCATGGAAAATGAAAGGATCCTCATGATTGAACACCACCCCAATGAGTTTGCCAATAAGCCAGTGATTGTTGATCAAGTTGTCAAGCCCAACAGTGAAAATGACATCCTAGGTCTTATGAAGTGGTGTCTCATGGAGATGTTCACCAAGGAAGAACTGGTCCTCCTACTATTGCCAGGGCAACAACTCACCCTGGATGTAGAGTGTACCACCACTCATCTACATATCACTGTGCCACAGGTAGATAAATTATGAAGCCACAGACTCTGTGAAGCCTTTTGGGAATTGATTTGTGAAGCAAAAATCAATTATCCAGTTACCATCAGAATGGCCACCCTCAGAAAGAATGCTAGCTATGCATAACTGGAAGAACATGTTGAGAAGAACAACCCATTCTGTATCCCGCCTCCTTGCCTTAACAATAAATTTCTTCAATTTTTCACATTGTTAGGCCAAATTTGGGAATTTATGTTATAAAACTTTACACCAGAATTAAAAAATTCAATTGTGCTTTGAAGAGTAATTGATAATAATTAAAATTTTTAAATGCAGAGGTTGAAATATAAATTTCTGTGGGGAAGCTGATGCTTGGACCTAGCTCTTTTGCTCTTGTTGATGTCTAAAATAGACTCTTAACCTGCTCTGCTACCACATGTTCAACTCTATTCTACACTACTTGACAGATTCTATTTTGCTGTTGCACTTTAATAATGTTTGACTGAAGAATTCTTACCCATGGATATCAAATTTCAACAAATGCATATGTTTCTAGAATGATGTGGAATGCACTGATAAATGAAGTTAAGCAATATAAAATGAAAGCAATGCATTTTCACTAGCTCTCACTACCTAGAAAATTGGAATGTACCAATTTTCCAAATAACATGTCAGAAGAAGTATAGTTTTTGAACTATAATTCTGAAGTTCTTTTATTTCCAAATTCAATTATTAGAATACTCAAAGATTTGAAACAAATGAAATGTAAACAGTGTATATATATGTTCAAAATTTAATCTCCTTTGTGCTAAACTAAAAATAATTTACATTGTGTGAAATTCAAGCTCTTTTGTAAATTTGAGAGTGACAAGGTGTATTTGTATGACAAATCTAATTGGTGGCAACAAAATATAATTACAAAAAAACGCAGCATTAAATGCATGATTTTTTAATGCTCCATTGAAAATTACTGAGACCAATACTTGCATTGGTTCTATTTTTAACACTTGAATCTAGTGCTTCTAAAGGTGAACATTAACATTTTAAAATTCCCTCCTAAGTTGCAACAATTAGTTGCAATTTTTGTATTACTATTCCTATATTTACAAAATCTACAAAATAATGAAATATGAGTAAAATATTTGCAACCTAAAGTATTTTATACTACAATATTATTACCAAAGTAATTGTAGTTGTTTATTGGAAACCATTTTTATATTTTTAATCTTTACGGGACAGAAGAAATCGCCATATTAGAATTTCCTGGCATAATTGTATTTTATCACAATGTTTTTTTCTATTCCTTTGAAAAATACAGATCATGTTGACTTTGTGAAGTCTTTGAAAAAGTATGCTGATAGCACTTTTGGTAAAAACCGCTCCAATGAATCATCATTAAATGAAGTGTCTAAGTTAAGACGATTAGCATTAATGACAACTTTAGACAAACATGATAACTCACTAGAAACAATTAAAAGGTTTATTCCAATTTTTTTATCCACTGAATCTACTATTTTTTAGATACTACGATCAATTTTCGTGCATTCAGCAAAAGTTTCCTCTGTCTGATATGTGCAATGTTAGGATTTATATATTATAAGCAACTGAACATTGCTTTAGGTTAGAATTAATTTTGTATGGCGTGATTCCTTTGATAAAGGTGGAGTATTTGCTCGCCAAAGAAAGTGTAAGTTTTGTATGTGTTACATTTCCGCAATGAAAACGTATTTTAGCACTAGCTGTACCTGGATTCGAAAGAGCTTGTGTTCTATATAATTTAGCAGCATTTATGACACAATTAGCCGCTAATACTACTAATATAGAAAATGATGAAAGCATAAAAAATACAGCATCCTTATTTCAACAAGCATCTGGAATTTTTACTTATTTGCATGAAAATATTGGTATGTTAATTGGCGAACCAACAACAACCGACATGTCAGGTGAAATGCTTGGGTTTCTAGCTTCTTTATGCTTGGCACAAGCTCAAGAATGTGTTTTCTTGAAAGCGATTAATGGTATTGTTTGCATGCATGTAGTCAATTGCAATTTACATTAGGTCAAATGAAGGATGGCGTATTAGCCAAATTGTCTATGTCAGCGCATGAACTTTACGCCGAAGTTCAGAAATTGGCCCAGTCTAAGACTATTTCTTCACTTTTGAAGGATGATGTTGTAAGTATCCAGTTTTCGCATCCAGCAAATATTTATCATAACAATTAAATAAAATGTCTGAAAATTTGGTGCGAAGTATTCTGCAAGCTGTTGTTTGCATCGTTTCTATGCTGTTAACTTATATACAGGTTTTACCTTCTATTAGTCTTACAATAATTTTTAGGCATGGAGTCATGACTTTAAGTTAAAAACTGAACATTATAAAGCATGTTCTTATTATTTTCAAGCACGTGAATTGGGGAAAGCGTCTGATATAAAATATGGAGAACAAATTGCTAATTACAAGGTAGGTTATTGACATTTTTTATTCTAAAATACGTTTTTAGTTTTTTATTTTAAGGGAAAATATACTTTCCCACAATTATCAGGCTGTAAGCTTGTAAATTCGATATAGAGTTACAATATTTTCATTTCCTGCTGCACAATTCAACATAGGAAACTATCAATATAATTTTTGTTTAGTTTTCATTGTTACAAATCAATTTTCAATTAGGTATCTCCGCATAACGTAATTCTAATCCTGACCTCCACAATTTTTCTTATATAATGTTATTTAGGTCGCAGAAGAATGCTTAAAAAAATTGAAATCTCAAAATATGATTCCAAAAAACTTATCTGTTAAAGTTACCCAGGAATGTTCTACTGCGGAAAAAGACAATAACCTGATATATCATGATCCTGTTCCAGGTACTGTGATGAATTATGATGAGTTATTAGAATTAGACAAACCATTATTAGTAAATTTGGAGTTATATAAACATAGATTTTCAGAAAAAATCTTTTTTGAATATATGGAACCGCTTGGAATACCTGAAGTTTGTATTTATTCTATTGCACTGAATTTATTTTAACTGCACATGTTCAAATTAGCTTAATACATATTTGAGAGGTATTAAGCTCAAACCATTGAAATTGTGTTGTCGTTTCGAAAGAACTGGTATGGAGTCGCGGAGGCGATGTTCTTATAAATATAGTAATACAAATTATAGATAACGAGGTTATATTATAATTATGTTTCACAATAGAAATCCTTTATTGTGAGGTTTTCGTGATATGAGCAATGCAATGATTTCATAGTATATTTAGAATTTAAATTTTAGCACGTGATCGTTTAACTCCCGTCGCCGCTTTTCAAGTGGCGAAAGCACAAGCTCCTGATTTTTCGAAGGCCTTAAGTAAACATTTCAAAGATGAATGTGAACATATTGTTCCAATGGGCGTTCAAAAAGCAATTGAATACTATACAGCGCAACGTAAAGATATGACTTGTCGGGAAATCTCAAAGCTTCGATCTTCTATACAGCTAATGAATGGGTACAAACGCTTTCCATTTGTTTACTTGATGCTTTGTTCTTTTTATGCAAAATTGTGTTAAACATTTCTTTGTATTAGAGTCTTGGCATCTCTAAATCTTCCTGCTGCTATTGAAGAAACTGGTGGAAAGAAAGTTCCCCAATCTTTATTAGAAAAAGCCGAAATGATTCGTGGGAAAGGCGGTGTTGATGCTGTAGCTTCACTGATAAGAGAGCTGCCTGATCTTCTTCAGAGAAATAAAGAAATTATTGATGAGGTATTTTTCTTAATAGTTTATGATGGGATACTATTCAAAATCTGCAATAATTGTGAAAACATGGATTTTAAGGACACGAAATTTTTGAAGTAATTAAGTCGTAGCTGGCCCGCCCTCGATAATTTTTGTGGAGATCGTAATATCAATTGTATAATTGAGTAATGTTCACAATTTTTGCATTTCATTTACAAAGTGAAATTTCGTGTGTGAACATAAACAAAATTTTCTTGCATATCAAAATTTTTTGTTGCATTTCGTAAATGTATTTAATCTTGTAAAGCCTTTCTTGGGACAACATATCTGTGCTCGAAATGTGAAGCACATTTTCATCTTATTTTCAATTTCAAAGCGTGTATCGCATGAACAACAGCATTCAAAACGGTGTATTCAGGGTAAAAATATGTTTGATCTGGGATTGTCACTAACTTCAAATATACTTTCCATAATAATTCGCGATTTGCGCGAAATTCGTAAGGGTTTATCTTAGTAGACGCAATATATTTTGTGGCCATTAGAACAGATAGCAATACACTAGCGCGATGAAGGAGATTGGAGTATAGTTAGAAAATATGGGTTATTTATTTGAATTCGCAGAACGCAGGTAAAGTGCTGTTTTCAAATTGATACAGATTGACCATATTTCTGTTTTAATTTTTTGATAGTTTTGTATGATGGTACAATATTATAACAAACCAATTAAACATGCTCTGATGCTAGGTCTTGTGTTCTAGTATTAGTCAGCTGCAGAAATTATAGTACTGTCTTGGGAAATGATCTAGTGAAAATTAAGTCACAAATTTTAAGCTTAAGTGTGAGGACTGTAAATCAATTAAGGCTGTTTTAATAAAATGTTCAGCGGTCCAGTATCTATTTATAAATGAGTGACATAAGTCGCTTAAGGTGTGTTCAATGACTAAATGTGTTACCTATTACAATAATTATTTCCTATATAGATTCTCTATGGTTAATAAAAATGATGATCTGTTGACCGGTTCGCTACATTATTGAAAATTGATCTGTTTGATAATTCTTCAAAAACTTTTAAATATTTCAATTTTCTGTTAACTAATTAAGAAAATTGAACTATACAATCAACTTTAGCAAGTTTCTTAACCAATTACAAAAAAAATTATTAATTAATACGCTTATTAGAGATTGACGGGTTTTTATCAGGTAGAAACAAGCCTAAATATATAGTTTTTTTTTAAAATTGCAAAAATCACAGAACGCAATTTAACTTGTTTTTAAAATTAAAATAACATTTTACCTGATATCTACCAAGTTGGCCAGTGAAAAAACAACCGTATACAATAGTATATGAATAAATGTATGTGATGTTCGCTTCTTGTTGTGTTAATCAAACATGATAAATGGTTTGTAAAATTTCTCCTCCCTTTTACGTCAAGATAAACTGAAATGCTCATTTCGCAGCAATGCCATGAATGTACAAATTGTAATGATTGTACAAATTTCAATTTTTGTTTATGCATTTGATTGCTAATATTGCATCATATCTAGATTCATAGATTTTATTGTTCTATAAAAAATTTGGCCGATGCTCTTCACTAAAAATACTCATGATATTAAAAAATGGCAATTTATGACGTTTCTCTTCATAAAATTTTTTTAACAAACCAGAAAACGAGGTTTAATTAAAGAATTTATGGTTTATGCAGACTCTGTTTACGTCTTATTGATAGAGTTGGTAAAATAATGTCAGATTTCAACATTTGTATATGATTTATTTTGTCTTACAAAGTTATTGATTATTTTATAGATCAGACAAAATACTAAATCTCGCTGACGTAGTAATTTAAGAAAATTCATGAGTATCCTACAGTTTATGTTAAAGGCAGTGAATTATTATCAAATTTGACCATTATTTTGTCCTTAATTTTGGAATTGTGAATTTAACAAACAGTTACCAATCATTTTTCTTATTTCATGGGATTGGATATGTAAATTTATAATCCATTTAAAAAATATGCAATTTAAATCATACTCAGTTTGACACATGTATTATGCAAAAAGCGTTCTCCATTGCATATCTCGGGAGACATAGCCTATACAAAAATCAATTTGATTCTCCATTTAATTGGGCAAAACATCTTTTAAAGTGAAATTCTTAACTTCTGCAACTCTTAGACCGAACGAATGCTCAACAACGAAAGTGAAGCAGACTCTGAAATGCGAAATAAGTTTAAGGAAAAGTGGACACGAAAACCGAGTTCTCAGCTGACCCAACAACTTGTCGCCGATAAAGATAAAATGCGTACTGTTCTTGCAAACGCTTCGTCGGCTGATAGTGTTGTCAAAACAAAGTTTGAAACACATCTTCCATATTTACAGATTCTCTCAAAAAATCCGGTATATATTTTAATAACATTTTTGTCAACGAATATGACTGTCAAAATTACTTTTCTATAAATTTCACATCAGAGTCATTGATTATAATTATTATTAGAGTCATAGCCATGCTTATTATCAACCGCATGAATTTATTTAAAATTGCAATATTTTAAATAAAGTCTTTATTTTATATTGGAATTTTTTTGATGGTATTTTAATTTTTTTAAATGTGTATATTTTATATAAAGCTTTATATTTTTTGTTAAGCAATTGCGATTATACTTTCAAGCACAAAGGGTAGCTAATGTCTACTGCCAGTTTGGTTGTGTTGTGTCGTTTACCTTTACATTGCTGCCATATCTTTACTTTTAGATAATTTTACGTATTTAATTTCTGGCTATACTGAAAAATGTATTCTACTCGTTAGCTGACAAAATTTGGGCGCTTTTTAACATACTCAATTTCAATTATTGTATGCATTTCATTTACATCGCCTTCGCAAAACAATAACGTAATTTATGGTATAAACGTCTTTTGACAATTTATTCAAATATCAAAACATGATAATGGGTTTAACCAAATGTGTTAGTTTCTGAGTTGGTATAGCTTATAGAAGATAAATTCGCAGTAAAAAATTAAGGTTCCCCCTTTCCATAGCTAAAATCGTTAAATTGATTTTAAAGACGAATGTTAATTAGACAACATTTACTTATTTTTTGATATCTTCCAAGTATCCGACCTTGCTGAGAAAATAATGACTTAATCATAATAGCACAGTCATTTGTTTACCCAAAATTAGTGAATAAGGACTAATATGTAGATTTCGGAAAATGCATTGAACTTCTTTTTTTGTTTTAATTGTGTATACATTTAGGCTGAAATAGAAGCGGCTATACCACAGGGTTCTGCAAACGTTGATGCAAATTCTCCGGTAATTTTTTATTATAATGTAGTCGCTCGAAATATTTATAACTAAACTACAGCATCTCGAGAATTTCCTTTGAAGTTTCATAGTGATGTATAACTTTTCTAAATTTAATTTTAAGAATGACTTTTTTCTTTTGAAAGCGAACGCTGTTTTCAATGTCATCTAGAGATATGGGTTTTCTAATAAGCAATTAATTAAATACTGGTTTTTGTTTTTTACCCGTTCCATTGAGGTGGTTAGATTTTATAATATTCTGAATCACTAAATATAATTTCGAATTTTTAAGGCGTTTTTTTTAGCAGGGACAAGAAAATTACCAAAATTAAATGTGAAAAAAAAATTTTCTTCAATCTTTTTTTCCATCAGACTGTATATCCCTATATAATTGAAAAATAAAAACGGCAGTATTATGCTAATAAGAAAAGTTATGTATGTTGGAAAATTTGTAATGTTCATAGAAACTCAATATTGTTGAAAATATGATATTACTTTGATTGTGAACACAACAAATGTTTGACTCCATATTATAAATGAATCATGCAAATGTCAACTATTGCTTACTTATTTTATGCAGATTATGTGTCAAAATGGAATCAATTCTCATATTAATTTCTGAATGTTTATAAAGTAGTTGTATTGCCGTTTAGCTATTACTGTTGATTATTACTAAATTGTAAATGTTTTCATTTATGCCATATCCAGAATTTTTCTTGATAAATGAAATAATTAAATTAGTTCGTTTCTAATGTTTTAGATGCGTCATTATAGTGCTAAACTGCTGAATCATATTGTACTTGTTAAAACAGTGTCCAAAATCAAACTACTTTACAGATGGTGAAAATGGCTATTGAGGAGCACTCATTGTTTAGATTATATTTTGTTATTAGATTATTCTATTCCGGTTGCATGTGGCTAATTTTTTTATCATATACTAATCCATTTTTCCTTACAACCATTTTGTATCGATTTCGAAATTTTGTGGTTTTAACATGTAATTTTTAATTTTAGCCGATTGTTGAACAGGTACGTATTCCAATATTTCGTTTTGTTATTTAAATCGTTTAATTGCCAAATATCATGCATTTTAGATTAATCTTACAAGTTAAGGGCTTCGGATATCGATTGATTTTGAATTCAAATATAGCAAAGATTGTTATGATCAATCTGGAGAATATATTTTCGAACAAAATCTTTATCCGACTTCCTTATTAAGCGATTGAACAACGTTCTTCGCATTGAAGTGTGAGAAGAGAATTGAGCACGGAAAAGGTGCACTCACAATTTAGACTGATAAATTAAGTTATTTCTAAAATTTTGTATTTCATTGAGAGATCATATATGGCTTTCCGAACGTGAGTTTCCAAAGACTATTTTGATTAAAAATCATTTACTGTCTCCATAACATTTTCTTAGATGATGAAGAAAATAATGAAACTAATCTTCCGGTTATTCCGCATTTTTTCTTTTTTTTTAAAGAAAGTGGAGCTATTGTAAGTTTTCTATGTTGTCTGGCAATAGCATTTATTTTTTAATTAAGATTTGTTGGAATGTGCGTCCGATGTGGTGTCTTACAAATTTGATTTTGTCTATCCTTACAGAAAATTTTATCGATTATTTTAATCATCTATTGAATTTTTAGACTTGTTGAGTTTTAACTTTTACTATTATTACTGAAAAATGTGATGATTCAGTATGGTAAGTAGCATCAACCAATGATTTATTAAAAATCACTTATAGCGATAAAAAATATCGGTTCTAGTTACTATAATTTGCCATACATTTTTTGGGCATCTGATTATTTCCTAAGAAATATTAAAAATTTCAGGTCGTGGTAGCACGCAATATTGATGTAATATTACAATTGATACCAAGATTGACTTCATCGATCCATGATCGATTTTAGCTATGAATCATTTGCTATTTCATTTTTTATTATAATTCATGAATAAATTATATTATATACAATACTAATATAATTGTCCAAGTGAAATTACTTGCCGAATGTGTTCCAAGTGAGGGTAATGGTTGATTAGGTTTTAACATTTTTTGCTTACTTTTTCCTATTTAGGCCGTAATCCAATTACGTGAGTTAATGAAAGAAGTGGCTGCCATTCGGCAGGATGCTGAATCTATCGAATCTGAAATGGAGTCTATGAATAGTTCTTCTGAATTACGTAAGCCGTTATGTTTTCGAATTTAGCATGTGAAATTTTCGTTTTAGAGGCCAAACAGTTTTTCGCAAGTATGTAATCCACTAATCAACTTCAAACACTTGCTTAAAATCTCAAGTGGAGAAATCCACTTGTTTTTTTACTCGCGTTGTTAATTTCATTTTCTCACTTACTATATTGTAATCATTCTTGCTATCGCTGATTCTATTTTGGTTTCTATAATCTACGAGAGAATTGTCTTTGTGTGTCGATCAAAATTAGCTTAGGAGTTGCAAGAAAAACACTAGGCTGCTTAAAACAGTAATTTGTGTCTTTAGCTAAATTACTTTTCAAATTTATTTCGATATCATATTAATTAGATATTATGTTTCAGATTATGTGTGATGTACCTTCATTAGAAAAACACATTTCAAAGTCTCACCTTCTAGTGGTTGGTGCTGGAGGAATAGGTTGCGAACTCATTAAAACTCTTGTTTTGTCGGGATTCAAAAATATCGATTTGTTAGATCTTGATACTATTGAGTTGTCTAATCTTAATCGACAATTTTTATTTCAAAAACAGCATGTTGGCCGCTCCAAGTGTGAGGTAAGTGATTTATTTCATACATATTTAAATCATATTCTCCATACCGTTACCATTCACATTAAAATTGAACTTTTCTATATACATACATTTTATGATCTTAGGTCTTGGTTTAAATTTTTTGCTGATATTTGTGAATATTTTCTCTACTTATATATTTGGAAAATGTTTGTGTTAATTTTCTTTCTAATTTCGTTAAATAGGTAGCGAAAGAAGCTGCCTTGGCCTTTGCACCATCTGATTGTAAAATTACTGCTCGTCATTCAAATATTCAATCACCGGAATACGATGTTAAGTTCTTCTCCAAATTTTGTCTCGTTTTAAACGCTTTGGACAATCGTGCAGCGCGCAACCATGTCAACAGAATGTGCTTGGCAGCTGACATTCCCCTAGTGGAAAGTGGTACTGCTGGATATTTGGGGCAGGTAAATTTACTAATAAGCCTGATTTTAATTGAGCTTAACACTTATAAATTTTTTCAACTGATAAATTGAATGGCTTTTGTTAAAAAGCGTCTTACGAAACCTTTACTAGTATTGAAAGTAAGCTTGGTCATGCATTTACTACCTACGCCTTTATTACGTTTTTTTAAACTCTTGCAGTTGTAGAAATTTATTTTTTTAATTAGGTTTCGGTAATTAAACGAAATACCTTTGAATGTTATGAATGTCAGCCTACATCTTCCCGTGAAAAAACTTATGCTGGTTGCACCATTCGAAATACACCATCAGAACCTATTCACTGCATTGTGTGGGCAAAACATCTTTATGTGCAGTTATTTGGTGCTCCCGATGCAGACCAGGAAGTTTCCCCTGATTCTAATGACCCCGCATTACAAGGTAACAACACCTCTTTAAAATTCTATTACATTGTTAAAATATTTTTTGAAATTTTAGTGTTGTAAGAATGCAATGGTGTAATATTGCCTTGCAGAATAATCTTATAGAATCAATGAAAACATATCGCATTTAATATACTTATCGTTATACTTGGACTATGTCATTTACTATGAGATAATATTTTCTAAAAAATACACATTTACCACTAGTTTTGCACTTTTAACTTCTGTTATATGTTGCTAAATTATTAATAACATCTTGTTTCAGCGATAGCTTGTCTGTAAACAAAGTAACTTTTACATATTATTACTATTAATTTCCTCTAAGTTTATTTGTATTATATTAAGATTTCCAAGAAAATATAGGTTGTTCCATAAACTGCGTATTTTCTTTTATAATTTGGATATAAAATATTATATTGTTAAAAAGATATATAACCTCCTTGAAGAATATGTTTACCTTATTGAAGATCACCCACGTGGTATTCAACAACCAAACATGATCGTTCAGGACAACGCCAGACCCCACGCCTCTACAGCGACAATAACTCATCTAACAAATAACTTCATCAAGTTGGTTAAGCAACCACTGTACTAGCCTTCACACTAATCTTTGTGATCAGTATCTCTTTGCAAGATTAGAATCACTCCGATAATTTTGCTGACAGAGAAGATGTTGTTACATTTTTGGATGAGCAAATGCCTCATTTCACTTGTCATCGAATGAGTAGGCCTTTGGAGGAACTGATTGTTGATCTCAACAAAATTGTTGAAAATGATGGAAACTATATTTAAATAACAGTTGTCATTACTTAATATAATATTTGTTGCTCATTCCACTCAGAATATATTATAAACATTACGGAACTAAAACACTTTTTTAAATTTTCTATAAAAAAACCAGTTTCTTATTGGACAACCTATACATGTTAAGTGCGAAATCCATTACTGCTCATGTATTCTATTAATTTATAGCAAACGTTCATTATTAACGTTTTTTTAGAAAATTCAATTGTCAATGGAGAAGGCGACACCGTTAACCCACCCCCAATGTCTACGCGCGCATGGGCAGAATCAATAGAATACGTCCCAAACGCTTTGTTGCAAAAACTGTTTGTTAACGATATCAAGTATTTATTATCTATGGAGAACTTGTGGAAACAGCGCACACCTCCTAATCCATTAGATCCTGATTGTTACGAAAATCTTACCTCATTGAACTCGGTGTGTATGCTGTATATATTAGTTTAAATTATATTTAGCTTTTAATGAAATAATAAATGTGTTCTTACTTGAATCTGCCATCTCTTAGGATCACTCTTCATCTTCACATTAATAATGTATTGAATTTTAGTCAGAAGAAGGTTATTCTGATAACATTGATCGCGACTTAGTTCATTGGTTGCGTTTATTCAAGACGAGTGTTTCACAACTAGCAGTTCTTCAAAAGAAAAGCAGTGACGGTATTTTGGAATGGGACAAAGATAATGATTTAGCCATTGATTTCACTGCAAGTGCTGCAAATATTCGAGCTCATATATTTAGAATTCCACTCAAATCTAGGTTTGCGTTAATTTCAATTTTTTCTACATTGTACAATGCAGCTTTCAATATTATTTCTGAATTTTTAGGTTTGTTTTGGATTTATGCTAAAAAATTGACAAAGTTCATACATTTAAAAATTTCACTGACATGCGTTCAGTCGTTTTAGTATTGATTAGCGAGTAGGTGCAGTGTTAGCTGGGAGATTATTCCGGTATCATATATTTTGAATATGTATTTATTCTTTATTTCACCCATGAAAATCCAGCTCTGTTACTCAACCTAAGTCTAGGTTATAAGATAGAAAGCTTAAGCCCAGACCCATATGAATTATAATATAATAATGTATAAAATGACATAAAATTTACAAATAATCAGAATTTTAACTTTTGTATTATTTGCAAATCTGAAGTCTTAAGAGGTCCATAGAGTATATCAATTTGTTGAAGTTAGTATGAAATCAGTATAAGAAAAATGTCTCTCCTGTGAATATTATCTTTCAATTCTCAACATCATTACGCAGTAATCTCAAAATTTACATTTTAATTCGAGCAAACTTCAAGTTCGTCATTAAATGTTCATTTTTCAACATTTTGTGTTAATTTGTTTTAAAATGACTTCTTTCATATATACATGTAGAATAAAGGCTAACAATAGTAAAATGCAGAATGAAAATGTTATGAAAACTGAACCCACGGGTATTGGTGCGGGTATGAATAAAACTTTTAGGGGTATGGATAAGTCTTCCTCGCATACAGGTATCAGAAATACCTTACCAAAACAGCACTAAAGCTAACTCATATCTTCGGGTGCGGGTGGGCGCTAAAAACTGGCTGCTCCTGCACATCACTAAGGTATATACAAGATGATTCCACTTGGATTTTTCTATTCTTTATACATTACCTATACTATATTATTTAAAATCCGGACCAATCGTAGGCCCAGGTCCAATAGAACATTGTGAATGTATTATATGCAATTACAATACAAAGGTAAATATACCAGCTTTATTAACTACATTTCAACCTGTTGACTAATTATTGGAATTTTTCGTAGCCTTTCAACATATCCTACTGTGCAATCACTGTGGCAAAAATTTTATAAACTTTTTTTTCATCCTCTTTCAACAACTCACATTCCTATATGATGAAGATTGTTGCTCCTTGCCCTATCATATCAGATAAAAGCGTAAATATGGATTTTAAAATACTTCTGCTTCAAGCTCATTCTTCAAATATTTGTACTGTTAATGTGAAATCAAATGATAAGATACTGGTGCAATTATCCGGACTGTCTTTGTGTGTACCGCCATTAATCTCATAATAAATAAATGTGACCCTGAGATTAACGTGCATTGAAATGTTCTTTACATGTTTTTCAGGGTTTTCATTTTGTTAAATTGAACAATTCCATTTAGGTTCGAAGTAAAATCAATGGCTGGCAATATAATCCCTGCGATCGCTACAACTAATGCTATCATTGCCGGTCTAATTGTAATGGAAGTTTTTAAGATATTGCAAGGTGATTTGGAAAACTGCCAGAAGACATATTTGACTAAAGAACCAAATCATCGTGGAAAAATTCTTGTTCCCTGCAGGTTTTTACAATGTGCAATAGTTTAGCGTTTTGTTTTGCTCGAGTTTCAAGCTTCGTTTATAAAAATAGTTTTAAATGTTCAGTTATTAAATAATTTCCTCGAATAATAATTTTGCATATTGTAAGGTTGTATCCACCCAAAAAGGAATGTGTTGTATGTTCTCCACAACCAGAAGTCAACGTAAAACTTAATACAACAACAGCTACGGTGGGCTTGTTAGTGGAAAAGGTTTTACAACGTGGTCTAAGTATGGTAGCGCCTGATATTGAACTTCAAGATGGAAAAGGCACTATCATTTGGTCTAGTGAACCTTTAGAAACTGAAGAAAATTATACGCTACCTCTCTCTCATTTCGGAATATCTGATGGCGCTCGTTTAATAGTGGACGATTTTTTACAGGTTTCATACGAATTAATATCAATTGCGCCTTTTCTAAGCATGTTTACAGTATAAATGTTAACTATTTGAATTATGTCGAGTTTAATGTGAAATGTTGTTTATTCTAATGATGCCAGCTTTAATTTCGCTTTGTTATACAAACTTGAATTAAATTTTTTTCCTATGGTTTCATTCATGTTAATTCGTATGTCAAGGTTTATCACATCGTTGTCATAATATCACACTGTAATCGAGTCGGTGGCGATAATCGGGAGGATGAACGTGAGTTTGAATTTTGTGGGGATGTCAATACAGTCGTTGACCAAAAACAGCAACTACCACAAACATCTTCTTCCGATAGCAGCAGAAAGCGGCCTTTGGAAGACGACTCCTATGCAAACGCCAAAAAACCTCGCTCAAACTCTCCACCTGTCGTTGTTGATGACGACGATGATCTCATTGCTTTGTAATTGTTGTTTAGTTTGTTTGTATTGTGTTCGAAGATATTGTTTACGGTGTTCAATTTCTAAAAACTTATTTGGCCATACAAAAAGAAGCAACGCGTATATACCATGACACTATTTAGCAATAATGCTAAAAATGTGTTATATTTCAAATTTATTTTTTTTTAAATCTGTTCATTATTTCTTATTTATCCAGTGGACCTGTTCATATTAAGTAGAATGTTATCGTCATTTTCTAAGTTCTATTTCGCATTACTTCAAAATATTTCTCCAAGTTATATAAATGGCTTTTCTTTTAAATAGCATGCTAATCACATTTGTCTACTAATTATTTAAAAATTTTATTTTTTCTTATCAACCATTATTGATCAAATCAAGGCCTCCAAATTTCGTGATTTATTTTGATCAAAACAGCTCTTTGTTAGCTACATGACTCCGAAAGCCTAAATATGCACAAATTTTACCGTTCCTTCGATTATAAACACGAAACATATTGTAGCACATTTCATTTGTTTTTTATAGAATTCACGATCATAATGTGTATGTTATATATAGAGAGGTTACTCTTCCTTTCATAAATAATACATACACTTCAAGTTTTGCCCACATTATAACGGTATTTGTACTTTTTTATCACTAACAAGAACCAATAGCAAACGTGATTTATCACTGGAAAACAAAATAATTCAAATTTTGTGCGAAACGCTACAATTTTGCATGCAGTAGTTTTATATAGAATTTCAAATCGTTTGCATACTATTTGTTTTTATATGAGTGGTTAAAAATTCTTTGTCGATTTCTTTGTATTTTGTTACATTTTAGGTACGAAATTTCTTGAGGCTTTGTCGCCAAATAATGACGTCCCTGCAAGTTCTTTTACGCAAGAGCATCTGGAAAAAACCTATGGCGAAATTTGGAGTAAAATTAATGATGTGATAGCTCGTCAGGAATCTTGTACTAAGCGTGTACAAGAAGCTCATCAGCAATTCGAACAACAAAAGGGTCACTCGGGTGCTAATGCTCAACAACGAGAAACAATGCTAAAGAATTTAGCTACTGCTTATGACGAATTTACTGCATTAATAAGGCATTTGGACGAGGGTCGTAAGGTTAGCTACAGTTTTTCATGTTAATTACTCTTCTGCATTTCAGTGCAAATCCAATATCAGTGGGTTGAAACTTATTATTGCTATTAAACTTTTAAATTTTTTGTAAAAATTTGGTACCATAATTCTCGGTCATATATGCTTTCTTCATAATTTTATTTATATAATTTTTAATTATATTGGAAAGATTACCCGAAGCAGTCCATAAACAATACTAATTGACACTCGCCCCATCACGCACACCAATACAAACAATATAATATCAAATACTAAAAATGTTATTTATGTCATTATAATTTTTTCTTTATTCTATTAATCATAAATAGGTAATAAAATCTGTTTATTTGTTTTTTCACATTTATTTCATTTTCATCGCCTAATATATGCGGTTTCAACTATTTTTTAAATTTAGTTCTACTCCGATCTTACTGAGGTCTTGCTTTCGTTGCAGAACAAGGTTAACGACTTTGTCTTCGCTCGCAACACTGAGAAAGAAGATCAAATGAGGTAAGTTAGGCATAAAGTAACTAGCAAACTTTTTTTAGAGAAATAACGCAATCATCAGCACGTGGTAGCACGCAACCACCTCCGCAACCGAGTTATCATTCTGAAGCTTCAACACTTTCGAACGCACCAGCGCCACAGCCTGCAGCACAACCGACGGCTCCCCAACCTGTTCAACAACCAGTTCAACAACCAGGTAATATCTCAAGTTAAATTTGAATTTTGGACGCACAACTCCAGCAAAGTTTCATACGTCTGAGCATGATTATTTATTAAATGCTTATTATTCTAGGTTTTTCTGATTTAATATTTGCTTTTGATTTCATTCATATTCTTAGGAATAAATTATTTTCTCTATTATATAAGTCTTGACACTTTTTTGCTTAATTATAATATTGATAGGGTAGAACATTTATCATGTTAATGTATACTTAAAATCATTCACAATCGATTGCTTGCACACATTGTATTGCAGCCCAACGTTTTCTTGAAGTATTCTCTCTTATAGTTATCACAGTACTATGCAACTTTAGTTAGTATATTATATTCATTTCAAAAACGAATACTAAATATTTTTCTCGATTTACATATGTTAATTTTAAATTTTTTAATATAAAATTTTTTCCTACTATTGTTATTTATACATTTTATCTCTATTTAATTTGTTATAGCATTGGAAGCTTTTCAAAATTGATTTTAAACACACATGCAAACTTATCATTTATATTACATTACCGATTGAATTTAGTCCAAACTCCATACATGGCGCAACCACAGCAAGGATATAATCCATATATGCCTATGCCTTATTCGACACCACAAAGTAAGTACTTGTATCAGATTGTAATCAACTCGTAAATTTAGGCTCAGATAATGCTTCGCAGAATCCTGGTTGGTTTAGAGATTTTCTATATTTTCCATAACATGACTGTTTAATCCCAGATTTTTACGTGTTGAATTTTTCCGAAACCTATTATCTAATATCATTTATGTGGTGCTGTGTGTCAATTGCTTTAATTTTTGCTGCTTTTTATGCTCTCCATCATCATGCAAGTTAAAAGTAGAATTTTTTATACTTGAAGAGTAGCATTTACTTTAGTTAAATTGCTCACATGTAAATATGTGGTGCTAATAAATTAATAGTTGAAATTTGGCTATCAAACTTTTCTATTTGATATACCATTTGCGGACCGGTGTTATCGGAATGGATGGATTCTTCAGCAAGATGGGGTATGACGTGTGACCCCTATACTTCGAGACACCCAACATTTCTGCAGAAAAAAAATCTGCAAATTTTGCAGTGGCCTGCCAACTTACCGGACCATTCGCCTATAGAAAATGTTTGGGGGATTATGAAGGCCGATGTAGAATAGAAAAATCCAAAAAATATGCACAAACTGAAGCAATACTTGCTGAAGTGGATAGAAAAAATTACCCCGAAAATGCAGAAGAATTTGATACTCAATTAAAGGCAGATTTTTTGTGTTCGCTCCGAAGGCAATCTTGTTTAATTTCTTTTACATAAATTTATAGAAAACTTAGTTTATCATCGATTGACATTAATTTTGTTACTTGCATGTTTTTGTTGCTAAGGGTTTAAAAAATTCTGTTTCTCATTTTTTTACCGGAGCTATATATATATATATTTAGAACAAATAAGCAAATAAATTCAATAAACACTGTAAATTTCTGGGTGATTATCATTTCATTCGTTTTTGCTCATTTTTTCTGATTTGCGTGTGATTATTGTTGGGTAGGTTTGCTTGTGTGTGCTTCCGTACTTAATCTTTAATAGATCGATTGAAATAAAATTTTACAGACGTTCAATTGCACATGTGTAATATTGAAAATATGAAATTCACAAACTTTTACATGCTAGCATATTTTAATTTAACTGTGCTTTGTTTATATTGAGGATATTTTTCAAACTTTGCTAAATGCACTAGTTTTTCTAGACCACCAGATATTTTGTGAAGACAAGTCATTTATGCAATGTTTTATATTATTATTGTTCTGTGGTTCACATTTGCTTTTAGTGGTTTTGTCTTAAACATTTATCACATATCAAAGATTTTTTTACTGTATATCAGTTTTTTAGCTGGTTTTTGCAATTATTTTATTTAATATATTTTGATTTAGTGTACTGTCAGCCGCCTCCGCAATATCCTCCTGGTGCTAATCCCTACATGCCGATGCCACCATCATATTACCAGTATCCGCAACAGTCAGGCTATGGTTACTATGCACCTCCACCACCTCAAGGTCAATATCCCCAACAACCACCTCCTCCCCAATAATGCTTTGCTTCACGCATGATCTATTTAATGTAAATTGTTTTCATACAATAAATGAAATCCTGTTAAATGCAATATTTGACGTCTATTTTCTTAAAAATGTTTTGAGTGCAAAGAAATTTGTATTTATCGAATTACAATAAATGTTTTTTCTTAGCATTTTATTGTGTGTTTAAATGGAATTGTGATTGAAACTTTCATATTTGAATAGCTTTGCCGTTGATTGTGAAATTTGTAAAACTATAGGGCATAAGCAGCATAATATTTAACTACTTTCATTTAAAAATCGATCTTTCTTGGCGAACAATTATCTGCTAATTTCAATTAATCCAGTAAGCTAAGTAATAGAAAACTTTTTGATAATGGCAGTGGCAGATCGAAACAAATGATGCGTTCCTTTTTTAAATTGATATATAAACACAATGCTGAAGTGTGGGACTTCCAACAGATCCTTGTGGGATTCTGTCATTAGTAAATAATATGCCTGATCGCCGTTGGTTTTATTCCACTATCTGCGACCCATTTAACTAAAAGTCGGACACCCAGTTATAGGGTACACAATTCGGAGCATGTTCACACTTACTAGATGCCGGGGTACTCGGACAAATGCCTTAAGAGATCTATTGCTCGCACATAATCAGATTTTCTCGAATGAATGATATGACAGATATTCTGATGGGTGATGACAGTGGTTTTGGTAGTCATTCTTTCTAAAACCACACTGAATAGCTGGTTGCCAGATGTTGCATGAAGTTATGTATTTTCGGTGAACAAGGCGTTCGGAAATACACGACATCCATGCGATGAATCTTGGTCTTAAGTTGTTCAAAGATATTGGTTTCCCAGCTTTTAGGACCATCTCCGATCACCTAAAGGAATGTGATATGAAATTTACATATCAAATTTTATCCAAGCAATTGATGATTTTCAACTAAGCATCATGGAATCAATTATTATAAAATTGAAGTAACCTAGCTTAAACAAAAAAGTTGAATATAAATACAGATTAAATTTACCGAAAATATTGTAAAATAATTTAGTTTGTTAAATATTTTGTGAATTTTGTAGTGGGAAACTTTTTTGGCAGTGGCATGCCGAAAGATGTTAAATAAATGATCTGTTTCTTTTTAAAAAGATCATAATAATAAACTTATGAATTCAGGTCAGCATAGAAATATCGGACAATTCATTTCCATTTAACATTAGAAGAAGAAAACCTATGTTCGAAAGTTCTGTGAATAATAAATATGATACTGTTATTAATTGTGAAAGTGTCAAGAAATTCAAAATATAATAAAATTCAATAAACCAAATATTTACAAATAACTTAGAATATGTATATTTATAGATTGCTTCTTCACAACCATTTTATTTTTTGTTCTTTTTGATAGTTTTTGTAAAAATACGGATCCAATTATAAATATAAGCCTTCACATCAACATCTAGACTTCTTGACTAAATTTTTCACGTTTTTGCTGTAGTAAATCATTACTATGAATGACTTTTCTCTTATTGTCTTTAAATTGTGAATCAATTACTGATCTTTTTTGAAGTCATTGATACAAAAGCATCCATTTTTTGAACTGAAAATTTTGAAAAAATTGGTAAAATTTTTAAATGTTTACAAGATGCAGTAAAATTTATTAAGGAGACAATAGATGAAATAACTTGTTGTTAAGGATCTTTAGTAATTTTAATAAAAACAGACTGAGATATATTTCGCTCAACTTGAGCATCAGTTTACAAAAAATCCCTTTAAATTTGCATTATTTATTGAAAAGATATTATGCAATTAAGCGTAATTTATGCCGATGCTTTCGTTGCGGGCAGTCGGTCCATACGAACGCTCTGTGCTCAACACGATCAATTCCGCCGCTATCAGATGAGGGCTAAATAAGACAAAACTATTAGCTCCTTTTAAGAATCTGGCAAAAGATGAGCTAATCATTCTACATAATCTCCTAGCATCCTCAAAATCAATATGGTTTTCGTAAATATATTTCTACAAATGATGCTATGTTAAGAGCTACCGTAAATTGGAGAAATATCATAAATATTAATGAGTGTTCATCAGTTGCATGCTTAGATTTATCAAAAGCATTTGACTCTATCGACCACCACATATTAATTAAAAAAATAAAAATTCTGTGCTTCTCAGACAAAATTGCAGACCTAATAAGCAGCTATCTCCATAATCGTAAACAAAGAGTTAAGCTAAATGAATTTCTCTCTGACTGGATTTTTATTAAAAATGGTATTCTTCAAGGAACAATTTTGAGACCATTACTATTCAATATGTATGTAAATGATTTGAGCAATCATATCACATGTAATGTTATACAATATGCTGATGATATTGTATTTAGTCTCCTGAAATCGCTATAAAAGTTCTCGAAGAAAATTGCACTCTTCTTGCACAAAAATTTCCTTCTCTAAAACTAAGAATAAACCCATCTAAAACTCAAGTAGACCTAAATCTAACATATTCCACAAATAGTTCACAATTTATAAGTAAAATTTAATGACACATTATAGCAAAAGTTAATTCTTTTAAATATTTAGGTATTATTTTTGATTCTCAACTTAGTTTTACAAAACAAAGTGTTAAGAAAATGGCTATTTAAATTAAGGCTCTTAGAAATGTTTCACAACAGCTTCCAACCACAACAAAAATTCAATTAATTCGAACATTAATAATAAGCCACTTTAATTATTATGCAAACACACTACATACCGACTTAAATCAATAACTGTTGAATAAATTAGTATAGCCTAATCCAAAGATCACAAACACTTAAATGTGTTCCCCTGGAAATACCAATATGATAAGTAACACCAATAGAACCTTCTAATTCGTCCTGTCTATGTTCATGATATGATGAGGCATAATTATTGGTATGCCTTACTAATTCTTCAAACCGATTATGGTATCATTGCCACTATCAGTTCCTGGCACATCAGAGTCGAGGATATTACTATTGCGATTGATGCATTGAGAATCAATTGAATTACCATGACCAGTGTGTAAAACTAATATCATAATAGTGTATTAAAGAAGCATGTATATGTATAAATCAATTTTAATTATGTCATGCAAAAATTTTACACTCATAATAAAGATACAATAAAGCACATTTTACAAAATTAACATTACAAAAATAGAATATTTAAGAATCACCAAATAAAAATTGTTTTTTTTAAAGAACGAAAATCAATACATATAAAATTAACATTACAATGATTATTTTTGGGTGATTGATTGAAAAATTTGTATAATAGTTGAGTTTGTGTTCCAGATGTCACAGATTAGACAAGAATTGCTTGAACCATATCTTGATAAAAGAATTGTAGCATTTTCCCGCTGTAAAATTACTGAAATTGCTGGAAAAAATATGTAGAAATCGTATTCAGATCGCAAGAGGCACTTCTGGCAGAAGACATAAAAGACATCTTGGAGAATACTTTGATAGCAATTGGTGACCATCCTCCTAAAGCTTCCACTGATAGTGGTATGAAGGATATACCAGCTGCTGAACATGATTCTGCATATTTAGTGAGCTTTCGGTTGTCTGTAACTTCCAGAGCATGACCAGCATTAGTACCCACAAGAGAAACAATCGAAGGCTGCAGTGAACTAATTACAGTCATGTCTAGAGCGGCTGGTCGGCCAGAAGACCAGCATGGCAAAAAGATGTCCCCAGGACGAGCACGAGACTCAGTGAGGTTAGACTTTTCAAGCACAGGAGACAAAGCACATTTCGAAGCAGTTGAAAAAATAGCGTCCCTGAGTCGATCATGGCGCGCAATTCTTTCACCATCAACCGCGCAGGACATGGCATGATCA
>CABFPE010000081.1:1052486-1079037 GCA_900660155.1 Hofstenia miamia
AATTGCAATTAATTATAGAATGCATGTCATTTACATAAATACTAAAAAGAAGAGGACCTAGAATCGTACCTTGAGGCACCCCATTGCAAACCGGTAACCATTCTGAAAAAATATCATTTAATTTAACTCTTTGGAATCTTTGACTGAGGTAACTAGTTATCAATTGTTTACTATTACTAGAAAATCCTAAGTAAGATAGTTTTTCAATTAGAATGTTATGATTAATCGAATCAAAGGCTTTTGAAAGATCTAAACAAGCTATAGCTACAAATTTATTAGAATCAAGTGATGCTCTCCAAGTTTCAGTAGCGTTTAATAGTGCATCAGTTGTTGAGAAATTTTTGCGAAAACCAAATTGCGTGTTTGATAATAAATTATATTTATTTAAATGTTCAGTTATTTGATTATGTAATATTCTTTCGAATATTTTGCTTATTGGAGAAGTAATTGAGATTGGCCGATAATTAGTGGCAATTGATGGGTCGTTTTTCTTAAAAATAGGAGTAATGTGAGCAAGTTTTAAATTATCCGGGAAGTAATTTAGTTTTATGCATTCATTAAAGATAAAATTTAATGGATTTGCAATGATGTCTGCAGTAAGTTTAAGGGCCCATGAGGGAATGCTTGAGGGACTGCTTGATTTGTTGGTTTTAAGCTTATTGATTGACTTAATAGAATTACAATTAGCTTCCATACATCAAATGGTGAGTTCATTCATTTCAATGATACTAGCAGTATTTATTTAACTCTAAATATCAAGGACACTGATGAAATTTAAGTATAAACAATTTTTTAAAATGTAAAATAAAATAAGTTATTTGTTATTTTTAGATGTTTTGTATTAATAACCAATTTACAATAGTAATAATCCAAATTGTGAAAAATTCTAGCTTTATATGATTTGAAAATGTTTTAATTAAATTTTAAATTGATTTGGATTTCATGTTTGGTAGATATTAATCTTTATGAATTGATACATTTTTGACATTTGAACAATAGATAAAACCACGTAAT
Source organism: Hofstenia miamia (assembly GCA_900660155.1). Classification (NCBI taxonomy): domain Eukaryota; kingdom Metazoa; phylum Xenacoelomorpha; order Acoela; family Hofsteniidae; genus Hofstenia; species Hofstenia miamia. Next base: position 1,053,501 of record CABFPE010000081.1, read on the forward strand.
ATTGACATTGTCTATGAAAGCATGCAAGCTTATACATGAGAATATGCATAGCCGGCATATCTTATAAACAATTACAAATATATATTAATTAGATTAATTGTTTTGAGTACTATACGCATCCTTAAATATATTTTATATATCTTTGATATTCATTTTCAATTTAAGAATTAAGCATAACCGACTTCATTTGTACGAAATAAAACTTTTTAATATAGATGTACTAACTTCAGAAAATAAAAAGGTGTAATTTATAAATTTTAAAATAATTTATACAATTCAATAAGCTGAAAGTATATTTTAGTTTTACTTTTACGTAGTACATACATGTAGAGAGATGCGAAAACTATATTTATTTTTCTAAGCTATTTACAAACATTTAACATAATATAATTTGCAAAACCATTTACTAGTTTAATATCATCTTTCCGGAATAGTTTTTTAGTTACCAAAAGTTTATAATTCTCACCAAAAAACAAAAAAAGGAAAAAAAGGCATGTTATTTTGTTCGAAAAGGCAAAAAAATATTCCAAAGGCAAGTAAGTTTGTTTGAAAAGGCAAGAAAATATTTCAAAGGCAAGTAATTTTGTTCGAAAAGGTAAATAAATATCCCAAAGGCATGTTATTTTGTTCGAAAAGGCAAAAAAAATATCCCAAAGGCAAGTAATTTTGTTCGAAAGGCAATTAATTTTGTTAGAAAACGCAAAAATATCCTAAAAGCATGTTATTTTGTTTGAAAAGGCAAAAACCATGTAAACTCAAAGAAAGGAAAAACGTCAATCCAACAATCAAGTGCCGAAAACTAATATAGGCCAAGAACTTGAAATATTTCAACTTTCCTTGAAAATCAACAACATTGCGGTAAAATTTTAAAACAAGTATTTTCTATCAAAATTTATACATTTGATTGCAAAAAAAATTAAAATTCAAACTGCTAACACGGACATCAATACAAATTTACCTAATAAAAATTTTTAGACTAATACTAAATAACAGTTTTAATAAGAATTTGCCAGCCCTGTTAGCTCATTGGTAGAGCATTGGACTTTTAATCGAATGGTCGTGGGTTCAAGTCCCACATGGGGCGAATTTTTTTATAGAATGTTTATATTCTATTAAAGGCTAAATGCAACAACGATAGAATTTCAATTAGCTTCCATACATCAAATGGTGAGTTCATTCATTTCAATAATAGTAGTAGTATTTATTTAACTCTTATTATCGAAGACTCTGATGAAATTTAAGTTTAAACAATTTTTTAAAACGTAAAATAAATAAATTATTTGTTATTTTTAAATGTTATGTATTAATAACCAATTTACGACAATATAAATAATATCAATAATTTTTACAAATATTTTATTCTTGAATTCAACGAAAAAAACGTATTGAAAATATATTTACTTCATTTGTACCAGAGAGGGTGATTGCTAAATCGTTTTACTTTATTAATATATTAGTTTTGTAGCATATTTCAATTACATAATTGTATATATTGGGAAAAACATGTTGTAATAATAGACATTGTTTTCCAACTTGTGAAAAAATTCTAGTTTTACAAGATTTGAAAGTGTTATATTTAATCGTGATAATGTTTAAAGTGATTTGGATTTCATGTTTGGTAGATAACAATTTTTACGATTGGATACATTTTGACATTTGAACAATAGGGTATAGATAAAAAATTACGCAATTTTAACATTGTCTGTTAAGAAGTGCAACTTTACACATAAAGCGGATAATTGGAATTTCACATTGATGAAAGAACTACCCATAAAAATTTGAAGCTTTCTGGTACTCTATTTTTACAATTAAATCTCAGATATTGCTATATTATCTCTAGTTAGTTTTACAGATATTTCTTTTAAAACGCAATCAATTTTATTTTAATGAATTGCTGCGAATTTGCCGTCCGATGTTAAATTAATTATATATACTTTATTATAAATAGAAACGTCGTTTGTTTGTTGATACACATTTTTAATTGAATTTGTTTAAACTTTTAATTGTCATATGTTTTATACTGTGATTTATCATCTCATTTGATTTGTTTATTACTCATTAATTTAGATATTATGTTTCCTACAGCATTCCCATCCCAACAATGATGATAAACTAACACAATAGACAAATTTACTCGTGCGATATATATGGTCATTATAATCAAAGTTTAGAATAAATTACATTTTTGTCTTGTCTTAAACACGTATGTGGGTTTTACCACATAAGTTTATTAAATATTAGAAATTGCGAGTTTTTGCATAAACTAGTTTTTGGTTTTTTTCGGAAAAATTATCTTTCTTTATTACCGAAATAAGGCATTACGTTTTTAACGAGTATTATTATCTCTCTGATTCAAACATTTGTTATTAAATTTTACCGAATAAAAGAAGTAAGTAAACTAAGCATGTAAACTAAATTATTGTGGTATTTCCAATGTCATGTGTTAATAAAAAAACAAATATGTAAACTAAATTAAGACACATAAATAAGCAAGTCACATACATTAACGAAAAAAATTGTTACATTTTGAACAATAGATTGTAATAATTCCAATCTCATGGGATTTTCGAAAATTCCTCAACCTCTATGTGCATACAAAAATTGGTTACATTTTAAATAATAGACTGCAAATAAATGTGTTTGCCAACAAAAACCAATATATTCCAATGACGTCAGAGATACACAGACGTACACAATTACATCATAATCATGCCCAATAGGGTCAAAGGTCAATTTGCGCGGGGGGTTGGGCTCGGATCTATACTACTGAAATCCGCATTTAACAATTTTATCCTGTAGCTCCACATCCTGTAGCTCGTCTCGCCCTCCTAGGAAGCCACGTAAGATTAAAACAGGTACAAATTTTTTAGTGTTAGGTAGCTCTATGTTTAGGAAATTGCGATCGAAAAATTTAATTAAAAACCAGGAAGTCACAGTTCACTCCTATCCAGGAGCATGCATTTCTGAACTACAAAACACGCTTGAATCATATCCCCAAACAAAAATCGAAACTGTCTTTGTTCAAATTGGACGAAACGACATACTAAAGAATCCAGAAAATTACGAAGCTAAGTATTTTAATCTTATTAAAGTTATTAGGCACAAGTTTAATCCTACAAGACTTTTCTTCAGTGAACTTCCTCCTTTCTGCAATAGGTTACTTCAGAGTAACAACGAAATAGTTAAAGTGAACAAAATTATTTTTAACCTGTCTCAAAAATTAAACTTCTCAGTATTTAAGCTATTCACAAATTTTTGTTTAGGTGCTAAGGTCGTCAATAGCAATCTCCTATCAAAAGACGGAATACATTTTTCACATAACGGAATGTCAAAATTCGTAGTTACTCTCAAATCGCTTTTTGAACCGCCATCGCTACGTAAAGCACCGCATTTCAAACACACGCCGTCAAAGACTGCGGTCTACGAAAGCTTCGCCCCTCGTTACTTACCACCGCGCAATCCGTTTCATCCTTCGTCCAGGGTACATCAATCATACGCCGCTGCGCTATGTAACACCGCACCGCCATTCTACATCGATGAGGTACACAACTTTAGATACTAATGCTACTTGAATAATTTCTATCTGGACTTTTTTTGTACTATGGCTTTTTTAATTATGTTTTATTATTTATTTTATTTTTGTTTTAGTACGCCCAGGCTACGGAAAAATTACTATAAATTTAAATTTAATTCTGTTCTCAAATCAAAATTATTACTCTTTACTTTTATTTTTCTTATTTCGACTTTCAAATCTAATGAGTATGATTTACTATTACCAGTACACTCTTATTTCAATACATATCGATCAACTATGTGTTATTCAAGAACATTTTTAACTATATCATACAGGCGCATATGTACTAGTAAAATAAATTTTAAAAAGTCGTTCTTTATATCTCTTATAATTTTCTTGTTATTAGCGGTAAATGGCATTGAAACTAATCCCGGTCCGATCTTAAATTTTGAATCATACATCAAAAAATTGAATAACAGCTCAGATATAGTGAATTATGTACATTTAAATTTTCAGAATCTAAGCATTAAAAATTTCGAAAAATAGGGAATTCATTTCAAGCTTTAAAAATGATTTAATTCTCGCAGTTTCCAAAACCTGGTTAAAAAACGAAGATCTAGATACCTCATGGACTGTTAAAGAAACTTATGCACTATTTAGAAGGGATAGAATTTTGAACAAAACGTTAGGAAAATCCAAAGGTGGAGGTGTATTATTTTTAATCCCAAAGTCATTTAATCCCAAGATACACAACGATATTAAGAGTAATAACGAATCAAATTTTGATAGTTTATGGGTTGAAATTAATAATCCAATAAAAAATTCACGTTTTAAAAAGCAGTTATTAAATGTATCCTACTGTCCTCATAAGAAGTTCTCTAATTTTTTTATTCAACAACTAGAAGACGAATTATCACTTGCTTGTTCTGAAAATAAAGACTTATTACTTTTGGGGGATTGGAACCTAAATTATTTTAATGCTAATGACCGAAGTAAAATGGATCTGTTTCTGAATACATTTAATTTAGTATTGGCCAATAAAACATTACCTACTAGAATGACATCATCAAGCAGAACACTAATTGACTACATTATACTAGCTGAGAACAACAATCTATATTATGAGTATACTACTTCTGAATGCCCATTCTCTGACCACTGTTTTACATCTATCAAATTTCAAAAGTCTCATTCAGCCCCAAAAAATAACATGAAATGGATTAAAACTCGCGAAAAGTGTATTGAAAATATTAATAATTTTAAATTATTCCTCTCATCAGAAAATTGGCTTCCTGTATATTCTGCATCAAATTCGAATGAAATGCTAGAAAACTTTTTAAAAATTTTTGAATTTTATCTTAACAGATTTTGCCCTGAAAAAAAAATAATGGTTAAAACCAGTTCAAACTCCAAAGCAAACAATAATTTTCCGAATAAACCTTGGATAACTGAAACTTGCAAAGTATTGATTCGCGAAAAGAACAAAGCATATAAACATTTTATGATTTCCCGAACCAGCAAGAATTTTGCCGCATATAAAAAGGCTAGAAATGCATCGAATATAGAATCTCGTAAGGCATTCAACGAATTCATTAAGAATGAATATGCGCGCCTTCCAAGTGAACGTTCAAAATGGAAGCTAATACAAGAAATCACAAATTATAAGCGATCAAAATCAAACTCAATTGATGTGATAAAAGATCAGAAAGGAAACAATCTTTCTGACAATTTAGAAATAACTAATGAATTAAATAAGACTTTTGTTAATCTAGGAAAATACAATGGCCCCCTCGTTAAGTACGAAAACGTTTCACGCAAAATTTTTACACCTGAATTTTCTTTCCGCTTCTCAACTAGTTATGAAATTATTAAGTCAATCAATAAGCTTAAAACCAACAAATCAAGCGGTCCCTCAAGCATTCCCTCATGGGCCCTTAAAATTACTGCAGACATCATTGCAAATCCATTAAATTTTATCTTTAATGAATGCATAAAACTAAATTACTTCCCGGATAATTTAAAACTTGCTCACATTACTCCTATTTTTAAGAAAAACGACCCATCAATTGCCACTAATTATCGGCCAATCTCAATTACTTCTCCAATAAGCAAAATATTCGAAAGAATATTACATAATCAAATAACTGAACATTTAAATAAATATAATTTATTATCAAACACGCAATTTGGTTTTCGCAAAAATTTCTCAACAACTGATGCACTATTAAACGCTACTGAAACTTGGAGAGCATCACTTGATTCTAATAAATTTGTAGCTATAGCTTGTTTAGATCTTTCAAAAGCCTTTGATTCGATTAATCATAACATTCTAATTGAAAAACTATCTTACTTAGGATTTTCTAGTAATAGTAAACAATTGATAACTAGTTACCTCAGTCAAAGATTCCAAAGAGTTAAATTAAATGATATTTTTTCAGAATGGTTACCGGTTTGCAATGGGGTGCCTCAAGGTACGATTCTAGGTCCTCTTCTTTTTAGTATTTATGTAAATGACATGCATTCTATAATTAATTGCAATTTAATCCAATATGCCGATGACACTTGCATTTTCAGCGATAATTCATCAATGCAACTAGCAGCGGAATCTATAGAATTGAATTGTAACAAATTGTCAAAATACTTTTGCATGCACAAGTTGAATATTAATGAAGCTAAAACAGAATTTTGTATTTTGCCGCCGAATAAAAACAATTACGATGTTTCTGCAGTGACTTTATGTGTAAATAATATTAATGTTCCTATTGTGGACACTTTCAAGTACCTAGGAGTAACAATTGATTCAAAGCTAAAATTCAACTCTCACATCAATCTGATAGTTAGAAAATTAGCTATAGGTATAAAAAGTATGACACTAGTAGTTAGGCAATTACCACCTTGTGCCATAATTCAATTCTTCCATGCTTTCATCATGAGTCACCTTAATTACGCAAACATTTTATTTACTGATCTAAACGAAGTGCTTTATAAAAAACTTAATGTTCAATTAAGATGGGCATTAAATATCACAACGAAAAACTCATCGCAAACCAAACAGTACATTTCTAGGTCAATTCTTTTTCCAAAACAACTAGTTATGTTAAATACCCTTCTGACATTCTTCAAGCTAATCAGAAACCTACCACCTTATAATACGATTAAAATACCGGATTTTATTTATAAACAGAATTCAAGATCAAAGCTTTTTACATGCGTTAAGTATAAGAAGAACGTTTTAAAGAAATCCTTCATTAATGTCGCCATTCGAACCTGGAATTCGCTACCTAAAGAAATTAAAAATATTGAAAAATTGAAACCTTTTAAAAAGCATTTAAAAATCTTCCTTAAGCAAAAATATATTTCTGGAAAATCATGGCTAGGATACAAATTTTATAACAATGACTATACTATAACTCGTTATTAAAATAGTACTATAGTAATTTATCCATAGCCTGCAAGATTTCTTTTGTAATTTATGTGAATTGTATATATGTGTTTTTGTGAATTTAATGACGCTATTCAAATAAATTATCAGTTATTTAATTGTTAACATTTATTTGAATAAAGATTCTTTTATCTTATCTTATCCGACCTGCAACCCGCGTGCTACAATTTAATCCGACCCGCAGCACTTTTTATCCAAAAGCATACAGCAAAGAATAAAATCAATTAACAGAAAAAAACTAAACTAAGATAAATGCAAAGTTTTTTACTCAAAAATGAAGACTTCTTCAAAATGGTGATATTTCCGACCCGAACCACAGAGATGCATAATTCGAACTTGCTTTAAAATTCAATACAATAAAAAATCAAATGAGAAAGATCAAATTCGTCAAAAAATAAGATTTATTCAACAGATCGATGAAAGAATGCAAACGTGGCCCAAAATCAGTAACTAACATCTTATAAAACCAATGTAATTTACAAGATTCAAGGCACCTGTGTTCATAGTATAAAAAAACCCTGATTAATATACTAATATATACAGTCTAAATGTATATAAGTCTCTAAAGATACAAAGCGAAAGGAAGTGTCAAAGTTGAAAATCCAAAAATTGCAAACGAATTTAAATACAAAAAATATGCTAAAGCACCACATGATGTTAACAGAACCTAGAGTAGGCGGCTGCTTGTGTACCATAGAATTTATGTCTATGAAAAATATAAACTTGTTTTTCTACACTGAAGCAAACGTATTTTGCCATCTTTTATGTCTACATTTGAAGGTCTCCCACATTATGGACTTTAAGTTGCAGTAAGCTTTTGTTTAATATTAAGATGTTTATATTAGTTTCATAAAAATAATTTGCGCATTTATTTTAATAAAACATTTGATTTTATATAATTAAGAAAACATCTTCAAATAACAGCAAAGAAAAAATATTTTGACGAATTTATACGTGAAAATATTTCTAGTGCAAAAAAACTGATTTAGAAAAAAGTTGTTTCACATTGACTGCAAATTCTTGTTAACCTAATTTCCTAGAATTGACAAACCGTTCTACTCAGTAGCTTAAAATCAATTAGAAAAGTTATCAACCTCAATAACTGAGTGAGACTCCAATGACAAACGAAATTGTTTGGTTGCATGTTGAATACAAAACCATTCAATGTCAATTGATGTTTAATTTAACGCCATATTTTTTATTTAGATAACAATAAAGCAAACTTCGCAAGATTTTGGCGAGAATTGATTCAGCTTCACTTTCAGACATTTACAAAATCAAATCTTTTACAAATATACAGAAATTAGCTACAAAATATTGCATCAATAAACACTGCAAAATAAAATTAAGGTTTCCAAAGTGGCGTTGAGGCTGTAGATTTACTTGAAACTACCGATGCCCGATCAGAGGCTCGACTCATACGAGAACTGGAACTAAGAGAATCTAAATATAAAGATTAACACCATAATCAATTGACATATTTAACATAAGAAACATTATAGTTAAAATAATTTGTTTATGACGTCTTTCCTTATATCATTTAAAACTTCCGACTTATGTACAATGATATCAGTAGCAGATCGGAGCAAAAACAGATTAAGACATTTTTTGTATACAGATGTTCGTTTACATAATTATTTGAAGATAAATATTTTGACCGAAATTTTTGTCAGGGGCAAACATTGCTGTAGGCAAGGCAACCGCGGCAATTTGATTCTCTAAAATCGCAATTGAAGGGACACAAGCCAAAATTCTTCGTTTAGCGCTCAATACAATATTGAATGCAATCACACAATTATGTCAAGCAATGCACTCGAATTCCAATTGAAATGGTTATGAGCTTAAGATAATGATGTCTTAAAGATATATTTGATGACGTACTGGAACTGTAACCCATGCAATAATAGAGTTCCCGCACTAGCCATAAAGAATTTTAGTTATATATATATATATATATATATCATCATTATTGACAATTGTTAAGGACTCGTATGCCTCTGAAATGCACTAACAAAAATAAAATAATTTTATCAAATGTATAAGATATAAACATAACGAGTTGCATGAAACTCCACCATTCGAAAAGGTTGTTTTAGCAAAATCCTTGCTTTTTATCCTGTTCATTTATATAAAAAATTAAATATTACTAACGTAGTCTTTTAATTACAACAAAACAAAGAGTTAATGCAACAATATTTTACTGAAAGAATTAAAGCTAAGTAAACGAAAATCTTTCACGAAAATTAGCCATTCATTTAAATAGAAACTAAATGATTGGTTGAATTAACTACTGTACAGTGTCGACAAGAATGATTCACTACAATATACGGTAAAACAAATCATTCAATTCAATCTCATAGTGGTTTACATTATTTAACCCTTTCGATCCGACTTTTGCACAATTAACTTTCAATCATTTTTTTCGGTATCTCCCACTTATTATGACACTCCTACTTCTACTGAAATCATAATAAATCTTAAATTAGTAAGGATGCAAATTTTTAGTTGACAGTTTAAAATATTCATATTCTACTTCACATTGCATGCAATTTTTATATAAAAGCTTTATTGGAATACAAAAAACAATAGTTTTGATGAGCGATTCTAGCACTGAAAGAAAAAGCAAAAAAGGTAAGAAAATCTATTGTAGTGTACATCAGGAAATTCAAATTCATAATGAAATGTAGAATTTAGGCAGTTACCGTTAAAATTATTAGAAATATGGCTTTCTAGTAATTCAAGGTATTCACTCGTAAAAGAAGTGCGGAGATGATCGTCCAAAACGATTTCCTTTTTCTTGCCCTTCGAACCCTGAGGCAGGCTTTGAGGATATGCTGCATATGGAAGGGTTCCTGTTAATAAACTAGGAACTTTTTGGTATGCAACACGTATTCCTAAATATATACACTGAATGGTTTTAAATACCTGGGATCACGGTTTTCATTTAGTACTTTGTCTAATTGAATACACCATGATATTACAGAAAGAAAATAAATAGGTTCAAATTTAAGTATCATCTGTTTACTGCATTATTNAATATATACACTGAATGGTTTTAAATACCTGGGATCACGGTTTTCATTTAGTACTTTGTCTAATTTAAGTATCATCTGTTTACTGCATTATTATTGGGAATGTTGAAATTTTAAGCAGTGTCAACTGAGTTTATATTTTAAATAATAACATTAATACATCGGAGAGGGAAGGTAATGCAATAAGTGTTCTAGAATTGACTAGATGGGAAATAGTAAATAGAATATTGGCCAGCCCTAGTTTAGATTATGCATATAATAAACAACATCGTCAATATAACATTACTAACCGTCTACATAATTTAAATTCAAAACCAAACGATTCTATAAATTTTTCTTGAACATAAGTGTATCATTTATGTGGATGTGCAGTCGAATCTAAATAATGTATTCCATATATTCTTTCCAAGAAACATTTTCGAAATAATAGGTGGATCAGGTTTTCGAGCATTCGGAATTTTAAATATCCGAGCTCGAATAAGTAGAAAGATTTGGCGTAAAAATGGATATCCGTGGATGAGACAATAGATAGTTACGTCAGTATGTATGCAACACAGTTTGTTGGAACTTTGGATGAAAGCCAGAAAGTTTATCTTGTGAATTATCAAATCTTGGAAAAAGTAAACCACTAAAATATTGTCAAATTTATCATGAGTTCAATGGCAAAAACTTCTGAAAACGTTTTTAATGATTAGTTGTGTGTATAACGGACGGGCTGTCTACACGAAGAAAGCAATTGATGGTCTATCAAAGTTGATGGCGAAACTTCTAGATATTCAATGCTTAGTGCAAACACACACAGTTTGCGAAAAAATACGTTCATGAATGGAAGTGACATGTTTGTTACTGGTATTAACAAAATTTTTTGCAAATCGAAGTATCGTCGATCCGCACTCTTGCAACGAGAAGAACTGCGTTACCAGGTGGGGAACGTGGTTAAATTTCGTGACAACTTTTCCATTATAATGAGAATCTGAAGGAAGTTATTGAATCTCTTGAAGACAACCAAAACCAATATAACGCCTAAAAAATCTCTGTTGGCCAACGAATATATGAGATTAGGTTTGCAAAGAACTGCTGAAAAATGCAGTGAAATTCTTCCTTGTTAAATAATTTACAAAGTCAGAGAATAAAGCCCCTCGAAACGATTTCACAGATTACTAGGGTAGCCAATAATTTCGACAGCGTAATTAAGGAGAAACTTATTGATCTACTAAAAAATAGCAAATTTCTCGCACTTAAATACAACAATAAATTCATTTGAGGAACCGGACATTGTGTCTTCAAATCTCAAGGTCTTCTTTTTTTTTTTAACCAAATTCAGGTCGTCATATCGTGATGACTCAAAAGTTTTCGTCTTATTCATATTATTAATCGTGGCTTTAACTCATTTTGCTATGTATCTTTTCATATTGTTGTAATGCTTTACTTCTAATAGATCTTTTTACTACTTCCACAATATATGTAATATTATATTAGTCCTTTAAAGATTAAATATGCTGTCAACTTTGTCAACTGCACTCTATTATAGGGTGCAAAGCTGTAAAAGAGTAGACCAGAATTTTTAACAAAAATTTAAAATGACGGGTTAAAAAGAGGACTGACAGGTCTACATAAATGAATAATAGTTATAAAAAACCAAATATATTGTAGAATAAACAGTGGAAATTGAATACCGATCGATACTTCTCTATAAGAAATTATATCCAGAGATTGAAATTTGATCAAGTTACAAATACAAAGATAGCTAATGATGGTGAAGATATTCAGGGTAAGGGATCACGAGCCAAAAAGATATATACTGTGACTAACAGAGTGGATTACGGATCAGATTTTGACAAGTTAAATACATGATTTTGTAGCAGTTATATAAAACTAAGAAAATTAGCACCGTCGAAGACTGTTTGCATATATGTTAACTAGGAATCTTCAGCGTTAAAATGAAAAATTACCCCCGGATAGCATATACAGGTTTTGGTAACCTCTTTCAACTAAGGTAGTGGCCACTTCAGGGGCAACAGTTTCGTCAACATCGTATACCACTATAATTTTACCATCGCGATTCTTGAACTGAATCATTTCCGGAAGTTCATAGTTCATGACGCGACTCAAGCGTGCTTTGGGAAAGTGAATTGCTAAATGAAAAACTATCAGAGAAAATAAAATTAGAATTGTGAATGTTCAATTTGAAACTTTTGAATATTAGCAATACATACAAAAATAGGTCAAAACGACGCTGTTAGGATTTCTCTACATCAACCAGAAGGGGGTTGTGTTAGACACAATCAGTACCCGGATAAAATTGTATAAACAATCAATGAAAATTGCGTAAGAACTAACCAAAAGTTAAAAAAATGCGTGAAAAATTGTGTAAAATAAACACCATTTTACCCGGGTCTTGTTCATAGTAAAATCATTTCTGAATAGTGGATGAATTCAATTTCAAACTAAAATCTAAGTACAAACATTGACCATCTAGTTAAAATCATCCTTTCCTAAAAAATGGCAAAATGTATTTTGTTCTTCTCATATAGACCTGTGGAATTATCAATAGCATATAATCATCAACTCTTTTTAACCCTAACCCTCACAACCATTTTTATGTACTTTAGTTTCACAAGGGAGTAAAAATACCCCAGTTTTATTTTTGATATATGAATGTTATTGCCATGAAGTTTGGCACAAAGGTAATAAGAAAAAATTCCAAAAATAAAATGTTTAATAAAACATTTTTTGCAAAAAAATTAGTAAAACTGCGAAGAGGTGTCTTATGTCAAAATGGTTATTTTTGGTCAATTTTTAATATTTTTCTATTCAAACACAAATTGCAAGGTTTAGTAATAACCTAAGGCATTTTTTCTTTTTGTCTAGTAATTTTTATATTTCTATATTAATATAAATGTCAATCATTGTTGACAAAATAGTCATAATTCCTTTAAAAAATGCTTTCACCATAAAATTTTCACAGGATGTGTAAAACTAAATTTAATGTGGTGAAAATTTCAGCCAACCTTTCAATTTTGATTTAAAAAAGTTATTGATTAAAGTTTACCTAGCTGGAAAATTTACCCCCTTGTAAAGAATAGGGTTAAATAACACAATATGTACTCTGGCTTGCACTATTATCAGAGCTGGTAATGTCTTTATCTCAATGATTGTTTAGGCTATTTCACTCTTTATTTTGGATTTTATCAAGTTCCAACATTCTTCAATATTATTAAGGGAACACTGGAAACAATGGATACCATGTCCATATAAAGTGAATCTTGTGCAGATCAAATGATTTCTTTTGGCCATTTATAACAGTTTTCTAATAAACGCAATGATTTTGATTACTAATAATTTACAAACATTGGTGTGTCTTGTAGTTGCAAAACAAAGTTTTAATCTGAATTGAACGCATCTATGTTCTTGCTAGTGCAACAAAAATATGAATTGTGGAAGATCACACGTCTGGTGCTTATGGATTAAATCTAGTAGAACATCAAATATTCGTTGGTCAAATGTTAACGCTTCACGAGTTCAACGAAAAGTGCCAAAATTTATGAAATGGTGATGTTTTCAAAAATTAACTTAAGAAAAATTACTTTAGATTCCCAATGGGGCAATTATATGAAAAAAAATCATAAACGGTTTCTGATCTTCTTACATATTCGCGGGTAAGTTGGATCAGCACTGTTGCTGGTAACCAAAGAATGAGTTCAAAGCAACAAACTGTATTGTAAACATATATTAATTGGTAATGTTAAGAAAATCATTTAGACTCGTAGATAAAATACATTCGATTGTTTAATTCCGCATTCATGTAAATTTTTTGACAGAAAAACAAATACAGCTCAGTGTGAAAGGTTTAAAGTAAATAACGGGCCGGGATATTTTGAATGAAAATTATGAATATGCGTTTGAATATACACGTTAAATGCAATCGCGAATTCGGAATTAAGTGAATAATTAATAATAAGGAAACAGCTGCTACCTCCTACAAGTCGACACTGATCGTACTCATCGTCAGTGCGAACATCCATCAACAGATATGGTGACGCTAAATCTTCAGGAGCCAACTGAGGCTCAACAGTATACACGTTTCTGTGTGTTGAAGGTGTGGAATTCTGGTCTTTTTCTCCTACTCCTCCAATTAAGCTAAATTAAAATACAATATTCTTATGACAATAGCAGAAATATTTAATTGCATTATATACTAATTTTAAATCAGAACTTGTGGTTTAGTAAATTTTGAATAGAAAATTTTATGCGGCATTTTCAATGAATTAGTAAAAATACAATTAAAATTGCAAAATTTCCATATGTCTCATAAATCAACATTTTTAATTAATTCCTTAAGTCTCTCGATCTCGTTTAAAATACAAACGATTTGAAGCGTTGCCAGCGATTTCATGTTTAGCAACAACTATTTCTAAAAAAATTTTAAGTGTATTTTAATAATACTGTGCGGAAGTTTTTTCGAAGTTTTAGGGCAGTGGCACATTGTTTACAGGATTAAGTGTTTCAGTTCCAAAGTAATGCATTTAAAGAATGTTGGGCCACCCAACTCCGCCAAAGAAAAATTATCTCTCGAATTTGAAGAATGAATTGACTATGAACTGCTTAACTTTCCCTAAAATATCTAACTATAATTGTTATTGCTATCCTCGTCGATAAATTCGTTCCACAACGTCATATGAATAACTAGAAAAGCACTCGGAGAGCGCAGTTTGTGTTCACCGGATCAGCACCAAAATTTAATGGATTCCTCCTTGGGCGGAGACGCACCTCTGGTGAAAATATGACGTCAATCCATCTATTACTTTTTCCGTAAAGTTGCTAACTAAGTAATACAAATGTACAAACTATGCTAAAAATAATAAAAAAAGTTAAATTAAACTATTTTAATTTTATTGCCAAAATTTCAACAACTTATGCATTTCTAAAAAAAGAGATTTTTAATATCTTTACAAAATATTCCTAAAATTTAAAAACCATAATTTTGTGGTGGAGCTTTTTGAAATTTCGGCAAAAAGTTTGAAATTTCATGTAAACAATTTTACAACATTAAATTGCAACCATTTAATCAAAATGATAATACAGTACATCATCGATTGTCCGGATCATGATATTGGGAACCATTATATTTGAATTACTAATTTACTTGTATATACTAGTACGATAGCCTGTGTGTTATTTTGTGTGTCACATTTACAAGATGGCAAAGCAAAATTGGTATTTGGTGGGATACATAAGCAAAGCATGTAGTTACAGCACAATTTTTATAATGGAATAACATATTCTTGCAAACAGTTTTGATTGCTTATCTTTGTATGGACAAACAAAGAAGACAGGGAAGAAGAAGACTTGAACAGTTCATAGCAGACGCAAGGGCAATATATCAGTATGCAAAAAATTTACATCCAAATAAAATATAGAAAGCAAATATTGAATTTGTAATATCATATAATAAATATATAATGTATGGCTACGCCCACACAGCTTACGAACTGGCGCTCTATTTACCTGACTAGCAACAAGTTTACTGTAAGCGGGGTGAACAAAGACAAGCATTTACCGGTGCAGAAGGACACGACACGCAATTAACGCCAAAGTGACAAAGAGCTCACGTTTATTTTAATAACCCTGAATATTGTGTATTTACACATTTTGACCAAAAGAACGTCACCAACAGACAGATTATAACGAAAATGTACTCTGACAGTTATAGAAATACTGAGAAATTCAATTTAGGGATACTTGTTCTTCACATACCACGTGCAACTTCCTTTAATAAGTTGAAAACTGTAGAAGGTGACCAATTGTCGACCCTTAAGGATATCTGTATTCAGTTCGAAACTGCTTCTTAACATGTTTACAATGATTTATTTATTCAATAAACCACAAAATGCTAACAACTGTGGAATGATACAAAATACCTAACGATAGAAGATAGTTTAGGCCAATATGATAATAATGCTGCAAAAATATTGCTCTGCTTCACATAAAAATGATTTTTAATGAATTGTGCGATGCTTGGTCCACCAGAACCAATTAATATGCCTATGGCACAAATTCAAGAAGTCAATCATGAAGTACAAAATATTGAGCAAAGAGATGTATTTAATATTTTCATTAATAATGTAAGTGCAATAGATAGACAATTAAAGAGTAACGACTGATTGTTTTACACTGGATGAAGCTGACGGATCTGGCAAACCCTGTCTATTCAATATTATTATGCTTACCTTGTGACTGTTAGAAAAATGGAAAATCGCTTTACAGTATCTTCAAACTTCCTGTTCCTTTGACTAAGACAAGTACCTTCAATATTCCGCCTAATTCTTACCAAGGATGAATGCCATTGTTAATGGTTTACACAATATTATGAATAACAATAACACATTTTTGGTAAAGTAATCGTATTAGAAGGCAAGTCCTCCCTGTGGCTCCCAGAACTCTACCTGCTCCAGTATCGGATGTATGCCACAATGTAGCACAATTTTCATCAACTTAAACTCTCTCAGAATGTGAGGACTAATGAAACCATACATGTTTTATCATAATAGGTTCACTTGATAAGGTTTATGCGATAACTCTTTAATAGACATATTTGATAACTGCACGCATGACAAATTGAAATGTTGAGTTATTTTGTCACCAAAAATGCTGATTGCTTAGAACTTAAACAAAAATATTCTATGAAAATTACCAAAACAAATTTAAGGGTTGATTCAGTATCGTCAGACAATGAAATGGAAGCTAATAATTATACAATTGAATTCCTACATTGACTTGTGCCTTAAGGAATGCCTTCTAAGGGTCTAAATCTTAAAGTAGAATCTATTATTATGCTGCTTCTAAACCTGTCGATAATGCAAGAACTCTGCACTGGAATAATTTAGAGATATTGGAGCTTCATACTACAGTATTCTAACTGCAATCACAAGTGGATCTCATGCTCAAGGATGAACATTAATTCCAAGAATTAAACTTAATCCCCATGAGGCAAATTTTCCATTTGTCTTGCATAAGACTCAATTTCCTATCCATCTATCATTTTCAATGAACATTAAGAAAGTTCAAAGACATACTTCCGATAAAGTTGGAAGCTACCTGTCATTACCATGAACAACTTTATGTAACTTTTTCTAATCAAGGTCTATGAACAATGTTGAGTGAGGATTTCTAATCTGAAAAGGAACTACCTTTACTAAAAGTATTGTATACAAAAAGTTTGGTGACTTGTTTCATGTATTTCCCATTGTTTACATTAAATATACAAATCAAATCTTATCGCATTTTATGCATGTTATGTATATGTTAGGAACAAGATTGTTAGCATTGAAAATATAATTTTGTGTAATTTGCACGGGTTCCTCTAGCATTTATAATTAAGCATATATCCAATTTATGATATTAATTGCATACTAAATTTAGTGTTATTTGTTTATTGCTGTACATTAGTAGGTATATTTCGACTTTCCGTAAATTTGAATCAAATGTAAAATACCTTTGATAACCGTATAAAAGAGGATATTCCCTATTATCATTACGAGAAATTTTGAATTAAGATTCGCTGAGGCTTTTCTTGAATGCATGGGCGAGTACAAAGCAAATATTTGATAAAGCCACTCAATATATAATGAACACCATTTAAATTCTTCATGACTTAAAATTTGCAATACTAAGGAAGTTTTGAAAAATAAATGAATTTAAAGAATAACAATAATTGTATACATTTTTCTTGGAAGGTGCACTCTGAGGTTAGAGAATAAAATACATTTTCTGAAAATAAAGTTTCTACAATAAATATTGATTATGACTAGAATGAATCATATAAAAATGCCAACCCCCGCAAAATGACCAGCATAAAGCAACATCATCCAAACATGTAATTGACATTGTTTAAAATAAATAAAATCAAAAGAATGCGAAAATGATATATATGGATAAAAAATACTTTCATTGTAGCTCATATTTAGGAATCGAAAACTGTTTGCTATTAGACAATAATACAAAATTACAAAAAATCTGACGCACTCGACATTAACATTCGGCTCTTAAACGGTTGAGTGTTAAATCTGCTATTTAATCATTCCTAAATTAAGATACTTAAATAAAAAATGGACTTACTTCATTAAAGTAGATCTGTTAGTTGATGGCCTATCTCCATAATCAGTTTCACTTACTGATAATGATGGAACTGGACTAGTATGACCATTACCAACGCATTCACTAGTTTCTGAGGCGGTTTCTAAAAATCTTGCTATAACCATAGTTAGACCAAGTTTCATTTTATGTGAATCAACCATAGGGCTATTGAATAGATCGTACGAACAAATCCAATTTAAAATGGTGTTAGACAACTAAGCCGCCAATTCTGAGGTATTACATATTTTTTTCCTGTAGACTTACTTAACAAAAAATGTATATATATATAAAATGCAGCTTGAAATCGAAAGAAAACCTAATTTAGTCATCAGTATGACATATAAAATAATACCATTTACATAATGATCGCCTTGCTCATCAACGACTTCATCTACCTCAGTGATACTCTCTCCAGCCATTTGAGCAAGTTTGTATTTTTCTACATGCAGTATCTAAACATTGTTACGCAATTCTTTCAAACAAAAACATACTAGTAACGCCAATTTAGGGACTTGCATTCTTTTGAATATTTCACCTTTCTGGTAGCGATAATCTAAAAGAAAAATTTCTATTAAATGATACATCTTGACATATAAACAAATTTTCATTCATTATCATCAAAATGCATTAGAGTGAGGAGAAATGCCTCTTCTATTCAAATGCATAAACAGAATTGGATTAATACAAGGGCGGATCGAAGGAGGATGACTATGGTGACTAGTCACCCCTTTTTTCGAGGATTTTCAAAAAATATCAATTTATAAATAAGTTTTTAGCTTGCAATGTTTAAAATTATTAATTCATGTTTTAGTTGTTGCAGAATGTAAACATTTTAAATTTGCCGCGATTACATGCAAATTTCAATTTAACAGAACAAGTTGAGCATTAAAATAATGAAAAACTCCAAATCACATTTTCATTGCGAGTGGTCTGGCAATTAAACCCAGACTCTTAATTAGGTTTGAATCTATTTCTACTCTCGAGCATTTAAGCACAGAACAGATAACCATTTAGTTTCCCACAAAATGAACATCATTATAACACTTAGCATTTTTGTAGTAAACCAGACAAGCTTATACTGTGTCAACACGCAGCCCTGGTTGAATGTGTTTATGAGCCTGCTATTGCAAAGGGGCTCATCAATGCTAGACAAAAGTTGTGGAACATGGGCATTAGTTGACTATTGCTTATGGCCAAAGAGAAACATAGTTTCTTAGTCAGCCTTAATAATGGCTGCATACGGTTAGGTGAGACATGTAGTTACTATATTTAAGCTCATGTATCTAAAACAATTTTCTCATATCAATTTGAATTGAGCCGGGAGAAATAATTATCTAAAATAAAGGTCTTGCATTATAAAAAAGTATTGGTATTTGCAAAATGACATAAATAGAGGCATATTTGCAACATGAAACTAGTGTATGTATTGTTTGAATTGAAACATAATGTCTGCCCATTACTGACCAAATTATTCATTGATGTACTCTTTTAAATTAGTAGATTTTCTTTAATTTTCATTTTGCTAGACCAATGTTGGGATTGTGAAAACTTATAATAAAATCACTATATTTGCCTTGATTTACATGCACCTTTTGCGTAAAGTAAGTTATTTTTTAAATGTCGACCCGTTTTTTAATATCTCAGCCCATGCACGGCCCTACCCTGCTGGGACGTGTCCATTTGTTTACATCACTGAATAAGTGCAAGCATGTAGCAGTTTTTTGGCAGAGGTTGATTTAATCTTAAATAAGGTATATGTAATATTAATTTATTAAATTCACAATTTAATGAACAATTCTTCAATATTTCTAAATATACCATTCCTAATGAGCTTCGCATATATTACAATTACGAAATTGTAATTTTTATAAATGTTTTCATTGCAATCATTAGTTAAAAATGTCCTGTATATTCAGATGAATGTAATATAAAAAATAATATATTCTCAAAACGACATCTTGAAAAACTTATTTATACTTTTTATCTTTTTAGAAATGAGCAAACAGCCCAATAAAAACGTCGATTTCAGGGAGCTCTAGACACTTTCCTTACGCTTGACAACACTCGAATACCTTTTTCTAGACAGCATTTGCAGTGAAATGAGTATTCGATTTAGTCAGGACAAAAGGCCCATTATGAACTTTGCGGATTGATACCAGAAATTATTTCAAAGAAATCAAGCTATGATCTTGATGTCATAATTAAAATACTCATGGAAAATGGAGTCATATTATGCCCTTACCATCGTCATTCAATAATGAGCTTTTCCGTTGGATGATTTATTGGAAGAGGCAAACAGCTACATCATTACCTGTCACAAGTCTCATAATGCGCAATACAGATTAAATGTTTTTCCCCAACATTCAAAAGCTACTCATGGTATTAGCAATCTTGCCAATTTAATTTTTGAAGCAGAGCGATCATTTTCGTGAGTTTGAAGAATACATAAGTCGTTAAGGAGCACAATGGCAAAAGAAAGGCTATCAGACGTGGCAGTCATTGCAATGCATGGTTTCTCTATTTACGGTAGCAAATAACGAAATTTGTAAAAGATTCATGTTAGCACACCCTCGACGAATGATGGCATTCTCTTTATTCCTTGAATAGTTTTTTATTTTGTATACATATATACATATATAATAGAGGAATAAACATTGCATATATTTTTAAAATATAAAATGCTTAATAAGTTTATAAACAATGTTAAATTTAATAGTCACCCCCTTATTTTCAATCCTGGATCCGCGCCTGTTATATACTTCCAATAGCACATGCAAAAATAGATTTCAAACAAAAGTGACTAAATCTACTTACTGATTTGTACATCTTTTAACTTTGCAAGATACTTGCTAAGGCTTGCACCTGAAATACAATTAGCGATATATTTTTTGAAGCAATTATATTACAAATCATGCAACATTGCAATATAAAAAATACTAACATACGCTAAAAATATTAATAAATAAAGTGTGTAATTATTTTAATACAAAGATATTGCAAACGTTAACCTGTATCAAGAGAGGATTTAATATGAGCGTAACGAGGATTAGCTGGAACTTTCTGTGTAGCAAGCTAAACAAACGTTTTGTGACATTCTAAAAATTTCATATACCTTTTGTAATTTGCCCTCAGATTTTTTCTTTTTTGTAGAATATGTTGACATTACAAAAAATTGAATCAAAATTAGCAATGGTTGCTAGGCCACATTTTTTAAAATTGCAATTTGTACTAAGACAATTCGTTCAAAAATTATTGTTAACATTTATTTGGCAATGTCTCGATAACATAATAGTTTAATTAATTATTTTAGACTAATAACTCAAACCAATCAAATTTTTTATGGTGGTTGAGGATTTTTAGGTTACTCAGATTAACATTAAGTTTCTCAATGCATTGCAAGATTGTGCATTCTTAAACAAAAAAATAGTTTATCAGTAACTCTAGGAAACTAAATAAATAGTTGAAATTTGGTCATTAAATATGTGCTGCAAATATATATAAGCACACACATTTATGAATAAATAATTTGCAAAAACAGGAACAGTTTCACATCACATTTAGTCTAATGGATGTTCCTACTTGATATTTTTTACTTTATAAATTTTGATTTAGCAGGTTTTTTAAATTTAATTAAGGATTGAGTGATTCTTATGTCCTTGGGGAGGCTGTTGCATATAGAAATTGTTAATATTCTATGTTACAAGTGGTTTGTTTGATGCTTCAAAATACATTTTGTTTTAAAATTTATTGATAATTTGTTGTTCAATTGATTTTGCTTGCTTTGTATATTGACTTCATTGCATAGATTTATCAAACTTAAATTTTGAATGTAGTATTTTATATATCTACTTTTTATCTTGACTTTGCTAAAAAACTTTGCTAGTGATTTAGTAAAGGCAATAAAATATTAATTTGGATCAATTGCAAGATCCCATTTCTTATAATTTGGAGTTCCTGTTTGTTTGCATGCATTGCAAAATATAAATTGTGAATGTTTAATATGTCTTAATTATTAATACAGGGATGCCCAAAATCCACGCAATTTGTTTGTATCAATTTTTAAGCTATTTTTAATTAATACTTGCTCTTTCAACTCTTTCCCTATAAATTAAAAGCAGATCTTCATAATAAAATTTATTAATGTTTGAAATTTAGAAGGTTTCATAATGATCCTACTATAAAATAAATAGATATATGCTAGAAATATCAAATCTTAAGTTCAAGTAACTTGGTCTGACGTGAAAATTATAATATAATTCTAAATTTTTAAAATGAATGAATGTATCTGCAATGAGGGAATTTCACCAAAATTAGGTTTTCCTCAGAAAACAACAAATAGTAAGTTTTAGAGAAATTTCAAATATGATGTTGCATATACATTATATGTATATGAAAAGTTATATACATAACTATCATTCTTAACTTACTATGGTATGTATTGCTGTAATTGAATCAGTTAAGCAGTTAATTAACATTTCACATACCTCTTTTATAACAAAGTTTCCAAAATTTTTACTAAACCAATTTATTTGTTGGTACTTTTAATCAACATATGAACTCTTGAAAGCAACATAGGGAACTTTGAGATTGATATAGCAAATCTTTATGAAAATATGAAGAAAAATTTAGCATGAATGACGCATAAGTATCAATTATATCAAAAGGGACATCAAAATTTTGTCTTTAGCAGTTGTTTTTTTGTTATAATGTAGACTAAATGATAAAATACTATACTTGACCTAATAAAAATAACTCAGATAAATATTTTAATGTACATATGAGAAAATTTTGACTGACACATCTAATGTTATTGATCTTCATACTTCATTCATGCTAAATTTTTGTTCATATTATCATAAATATTTTCTATGTTGATCTCAATGTTCCCTATGTTGGCTTCAAGATTTCATATGTTGATAAAAAGTACCAACCAATGTAGTAAGTGATTTAAAGTCAACAGACTGTTTTAACCTTTCAATATATTATAGTATTTCAATAATGCTTTTTGCTCAATTATTGTATGGACAAATTCATAATTACATCTACTGAAATGTAAATTTTTGATTTACTCAAATAGTATTGTTACCACTTATATCTGATATGTTATCTATGTTAGCTTATAAATTATTGATTTTGCATTTCATCTTCAACAGAAGAAATTGCAATGTTTTTGAATCTTCAAATAATGCTTTCAACAAAGACAGTTATATTATTTGCTCCAATGGTCATTTAAAAATGCCTCATAGAACAAATAACATTTGAGAACTGATTCAAAAGATTGTCCTGAAAACTTTGTAAAAAGAGAAGAAGATAATGAGTCCTGAGTTTTGGCTCTGCCTCTGAGAATACTCTTTCTCTATTAACTAGGACCCTGCAAATCTTGGACTCAGTTTGGTGCTAAAGCCCTGACTTATGCCTCAAAATTCTGAGGCCTAAGTCCTACCCATCATATTATTCATAATAAAATTACTTAATTAGTATTCAACTCAACAAAGCAAAACATTATTAGCCAATCAGAGTATAAAGTGGTTGACAGCTACATTTTATCATCTAACCTAAGTAAGCATTTTGCATGTGCATTAACTTTGAGTAAATGGAATATACATTTGTTTTAATTAAATCTGTTTTTATTCAATATCAAGGCAAGTCTCTTACATTTAATATGCTTACAGCAGTACCCATAAGGGTGTAAGGGGTGAAATGCACCTCAAACATAAATTAAATAATATCTGCTGCTGATTGTTGCTAACCTCATAATCTTTAAGAATCAAAACTAAATATAAAAAAAATCATTACTACCTCCAATATTCATATAGAGAGGAATTATTTAATTGCTTTGCTGAGGTTAGTAGCTTATTCTATGTGGATTTTTCTGCAGCTCAGTATTAACAACTGAGTATTTCCCTCCCCTATAAAATGCTGGTTTGGATTATAATGCAAAAATGAAATTTTAGTAAATATTCTTCATATCAGTACTATCAAATTAAAATATTCAGTAATGTGATGCCAGAATTATTATCAAATCTTAAAATTTAGAAATTTTTTTTGAAATTAACTTAATATTAGTTTTTGCAGTTGGACATGATTCAATTCACTAGAATTAATTCCTATCTTAAGAAACTAAGTTTTTTGGCTTATTACTTGCTTTTTTAAACTGACATTAAAAATTGAATTTTACAAAATTGGAGTTCCACACCCTTGTTGTAAAACAATGCATACAAAAAATATGCTGATGCTTAGAAAATATAATTAGGACTTAGGAAAAGTCACCAAATTTCATTAAGAATTCTATCCACAGTTTGAATAAGGTTTAGGCAATGTCATCAGTTTTTATACTGCAATGTTTTACTGCTATTTAAAGAAGGGTCATTTTCATTCTGAAGCTTGTGTTTTTTTCTCCTTGACCTTAATGGAATTTCAGCAAGAGAAACAAAAAATCAATACTAAATTGCTATCATGGCTACCAGCCTTTTCAAATGCTTCTGTTTTGCATGTGAAGTTACAATTTCAATGCTTGCCATTAGGGGAGTCATATCAATCTTAAGTTGATGAATTCTCCTTTTCAATATATTTTATTATTTGCAAAAACAATTTTCTCACTTACTAAAATATAAATATTTTTTTGGCTTAGAAATTATAAGTTTTTTAATAAACAATTTTAATATTTTTTCAAGCATTAAGTAATAGGTATAAATATATGCAACTCATACTGTAGAACTATTTAATCAATTTTCAAAAAAGAAAACACTTTTTCACTAATACAAGTGGATAATCATTGCTAGTTTATAATGCAAAACATATTTTCTAAGATTTTAAATGTTAAGTCCTTTTAAGTTTAATAAGAGTATTTTTGTTATTGTAGAGTCGCTTGGGGATTTTGTTGAATTTGTTCTTTTTATTATATCTTTGTATTATTACGTCACCATGACGTATTGATTAATTTCGATCTTAGTTTGCTATCGTTTAATTGATGTCCCCTCGTTGGTGCTTTCATTTTGCTCAAATTTAATTTTGCGAGGGAATTTAAAATTGATCATGTTAAACTACGTTGCTATCTAAAAGTTGTAAACAAAGGCAGGTAATGATGACATTTTTGTATATAAACTGAGACAACTGTAGCAAACGTTCAATAGACTTTGTCTACTCTTAACTGCCGTCTTTACCATTGTATTTCTTATTTATTTATTACTTTAAATGAAACTTATTGCTTAAGTCGGCGACAATTCGGGAGTGCTTTCACTAGCATGGGGCGACACGTTGCTTCTGGGGGTCTTTTGACTACCCAGTCCGAATTGTGGTTCATTAAGTTATGTATACGGTTATGTATAAGGAAATAATAAATCTCTCATTCGTATTTCAACACGTACATGCACTTATAAAACCTTACACTGTGATGATACCATGCTGTTGGCT